>JARQOC010000004.1:23194031-23220142 GCA_033576535.1 Allobates femoralis | reverse complement strand
CGTTAACGCTATGTGCTCAGCCTGCTAAAACCTAAGCTTTAGATTGATATTGAAGGCTGAGGGCTGACGCTAGTTAGACCTTAGCCTTAATTAGCCCCTACAGTAATGTCCCAAATCCTGGCCTCTTTCTATAATAATGTCCCACATCCTGGCCCCCATATGTCTCCATTCTGCCCCCATATGTCTCTGTGTCACCCCTGCAGACCGGTCGCCACTAGATGGCGCAGCACCCGGGATCCATAAGTCCAGTCACCCCAAACACACACAAAAACACACCCAACACACTCTCGATCCCAAGACTAGGGACTTTATGCCCAGCAATGGGATGGTGGGAGGAGTCAAGTGGAGGGTGGGGAAGTTAGGACAGGACCCGGTTAGGGGAGGCAACAAAACTAGACAACACCAAGTTCAGCAAGCCAGTCAGCCAAGTACCACCAGAGAGTCGAGTTCAGTCAGAAGGAGAGGCGGGAACATCACAGAAGGAGTCCCAAGTGTGCTCGGATTAGCAGGGATGCTAAGGGACTTGGGCCGAAACCAGGGTGCCGGCTCTGAAGAAGTGGCCCGGACGCTTTACGCTCCAACCACAAACACCAGCGGGGTGCGGGGTCTTTATGTCCCGAGACCCAACCTCCGGCACAGCAGCGAAAAGAAGGCCTCCTTACTAGGGTTGGGGACCCGGCAGGTCACCCACCAAAAGCCAGTGGCAGCTGGATTGTAGCTAGCGTGCGGACAGCCTGAGAGGCCCATGAAAGGAACATGAAAGGGAGTGATTCGAATGAGCCGTCCCGGCTGCTATGAACATACCGGAACCGCCACTGCACTGTGTTGTAACCATATGCCGAGAAAGTGAAGTAAACCTGGTTGAAGCTCAGCTCTGTGTGTGTGATGGTGATTCCCACACCTGAGGGGGGATAGATTGATTTGCCAAGCCGGCAGCAGTGGCCTGCCTGGGTGTGACTTTGAACCCTGCCAGCAGTATAGCCCCGCTTGCCCCCCATTCACTAAATAACCTATACAAACTTTATGGTTGCCCTGGGGACTTGCTCTTCCCGTGGAGAGATGGACCATCCCCGCTGCCACATATGACGGGTGGCCTCACAACATTCTTTTATTTCTTTTTAAAACTTTTATTTTATTTTTCTCCATTTTCCAATTACCTCTTTTAACTGCTTGCCTGATGGATGAAATCATGGAGCAGGTCACGCCACCGTGACATCCCGCAGATCCAGACGACGACAAGAGGGCCCGGTCCTGAGTATCCTGCGGTCCCCCGCAAGGGCGAGTCATCTCCTTCCCCCATAAATTTTCATCCAGCCCCCATGTCTCGCCCTCTTCCCTCATATTTTTCCATCTTGTACCCATGTGTTACTCTCTTCCCCTTGTGTTTTCATCTTGTCATCATGTGTCTCTATCTTGCCCCCATATGTCACTCTTTTTCTCCCTTGTGCCTCCATCTTGCCCCCATATGTCACACTTCTTTCTCCTAATGCCTCCATCTTGCCCCATATGTCATCCTTCTTCCCCCTTGTGTCTCCATCTTGCCCCATATGTCACCCTTCTTCCCCCTTGTGCCTCCATTTTGCCCCCATATGTGACCCTTCTTCCCCTTGTGCCTCCATGTTACCCCCATGTCGCACTTCCTCCTCCTTGTGCCTCCATCTTGCCCTCGTATTTCACACTTCCCCCTCCTTGTGCCTCCATCTTACCCCCATATGTAACACTTCTTCCTCCTTGTGCCTCCATCTTGCTCCCATATGTGACCCTTCTTCCTCCTTGTGCCTCCATCTTGTCCCCATATGGGACCTTTTTTCCTCCTTGTGCCTCCATCTTGCTCCATGTCACACTTCTTCCTCCTTGTGCCTGCATCTTGTCCCCTTATGTCACACTTCCTCCTTGTGCCTCCATCTTGCCCCCATATGTCATTCCACTCCGTACACCTCATACACATGTGGCCCCACCCTGTACACCTCGTACACACACGGCTCCGCTCCATACACATGCGGCTCTGCTCCGTACACCTCGTACATACTTGGCTCCACCCCGTACACACGCAGCTCTGCTCTGTACACCTTGTACACACAGCTCCGCTCTGTACACCTAGTACATTCTCGGCTCTGCTCTGTACACCTCGCACACATGCGGGTCCGCTCCGTACACCTCATACAGACGTGGATCCACTCCGCACACCTCGTACACACTCAGCTCCGTTCCATACACCTCGTACACACTCGGTTTTGCTCCGTACACACGTGGCTCCGCTCTGCACACCTCATACACACTTAGCTTCGACTGTACACCTCACACACACACGGCTCCGCTCCATACAGCTAGTACATTCTCAGCTCTGCTACATCCACACTGTGAATCCCGACCCCACACAAACTTCACTTCATCCAGGACCTAGGAGCTGATCATGTGACCCCCTGACCCCTCCCCTCCATTGACATCATCACAGGTCCTCTCACCACAGAGCTGCAGTGTGCGGCTCTGTCAGCTCAGCTCACACTGCAGGGGACTCCACTGCGGGGGACACTGCGGGGGTCACTAGGGGGACACTGTGGGGGGCTTGGCGAAATATGCGGCTGGCGGGGAGAGCCCAGCAGCGCTTTCCTGCCTGCTGCGCTCCCACCTTTCCTTGGAGATGCCACTGACCTGGTAGCAGTGCGGGCGGCCAGAACTGTGGGAGCCAGAGCGGCATCTGCAGGGGCTGTGCTACCACCAGGTGCCCCTGCGGATGACACCCCCTGTCTAATTGCAAAACAGTGTCAATAACATGGTACTTAGTTGATACATTTTTAGCAAAAAATGTGCGGAAGCCGTTTTACCAATGCCAAGGTGACCTTTATCAGAACGGTCCCTAAACTAATGTATTTAAAACCTGATCTAATGTGAACATACCTCTCAGATGCAGGATGCAGCAGAGCCAGAGTCCAATATGTGCACAGGGCAGAAACAGCACTTTTGTGTCTGACTCAGTGAGGAAGGGGTGGGGCACTTCCCATCTTGCATAACAAAAGACTAATTGGATACTAACAGCTGAGCCAGAGCACAATGTGAACAGGTCTGTAGAACCGTGTTCACACCACCAAGAATCTATACCACAAAAAAGACAGTATATGGCCCTGCTGCATCCTGCCTCTGAGAGGTATGTTCACATTAGATCAGGTTTTAAATATGTTAATTTAGGGACCATTCTGATAAGGGTCACCTTGGCTTTGGTAGAACGGCTTCCATAAATTTTTTGCAAAAAACATATCAACTAAGTACCCTGTTATTGACACTGTTTTGCGCTTGCTTTTTACTTTTACCTGTATAGCAGAGTATTTTTAGACTTTTTATACTGTCTTTTTTGTGGTATAGATTCTTGGTGATGTGAACACGGTTCTATAGGCATGTTCGCATTATGCTCTGGCTCAGCTGCTAGACATCATTCCATTTTATTGCTTGTTTACAAAAATAATGAAAAAATATTAAACAATAATTAAAAATAAAAAAATAAAAAATAATTCCCCTAAAAATATTAGGCTCTCTTAAACGGATGTTTTAAGGACATTGTCATCTTACTAGACTTCACAGCTGCTGCAATGTGGCATTGTTTCCAAAACTCACATCCTGCAGGTGTCAAAACACTTGTAAACTCCAGGAAGCTTAAAAATTAATTTATAGCTTCAAAAAATTTCTACAGCTTGATGCATGCTGGTAGACTCGATGGCGGGAACATTCCTAACCATAAAGTTAGGTGTTGTTATCTGCTAATGGGTCTACCAGTGAGTATTTTGGTCCCAAACAAATAAGGAAAGAAACGAAGAAGGCTTTAGGGCTTTTTAAATTTTAAACTTTTGTCCCCGAACATAGCAGCATTCGCCAACTTTTTGGGAAATTGTTGGGATTTCTGACCCTGAACCAATTCTGCAATGTTTGTGCCGAATTTGAAAGTGGTGAACATGTTCAGGGAAAGGTCTCTCATCTCTAAGGGCCTTTTTACACACACCAACTTCTGAACAGATCTCTGGTTGCAGTGAAATCATGGACACATTGTTACATTTGTACACAGCCACAAAATGGAACCATGTGTCCATGATTTCAATGCAACCAGAGATCTGTTCAGAAGTTGGACACAGAAGTTGGTGTGTGTAAAGCGGTCCTAACACTGATTGACAACTGGCTCAGCATTAGAACTGGCTGTTAGTGCTGGGGGCAAGGCTGCATAATTTTTATATTAAGGATTTAAATTTTTATATTTTAAAAGGGTAATTTAAATATGGGTTGAATATTATTATGCATTTTAAACCCTCTAGTAAGTATGTCACCAAAAGTTGCGAAAAAGGTTAGATAGATTGAGATTTGTCAAACTTCATGATTACTTTTGAATTACACTATTACACTGTCCTCTCCCCAACCACCTCCCTATATTCAAACCAGGGACCGGTATACAGGTCGGTGCACTGGCAATTGACGCACTCCAGGGGGTGATTAGAAACATTTACAGGCAGAGATGTCTTGAATGATCAAGTCAGAATATGGCCTTGTTCACACATATCAGCTTTTTTGGGCTTCTCTGCGTTTTTGTAGCTGTTAAAAAAAAAGCAGATGCGTTAACGCAGGGTGCAATTGAGTGTAGCTGCGTTTTTTCACCACACTTGCGTTTTTTGGGTGCTGGCAAAAAACGCAGGGGTTGTTTCCAAAAACGTATGCTTTTTTTAACATGGGCCCTATGGGAAACGCATGCGTTAATGCAGGGCACCTATAGGCACCCTGCGTTAAAGCTAGCATTTTTGCCTGCGTTTTTGTTGAAAATAATGACTAAGTCCAAAAAACGTTTCTAAACCTTTCAGACACACAAGGGACACTTTTTGGCACTCTTAGAAAAACGCATGTGGTTTTTGGAGTGCTAAAAAAAACGCAAATTGTGTGTGAACAAGGCCTATGTCAATAGGAGTTCAATTGTGAGACCCTCTGGGATGTAATATCTACACAGGACAGGAGAAGGGGGAATACACAGTATAGCAACAAGACAACACTGCTAAATAAAAAAAATGAATAAAGGCAAATATATTCCCAACCCACCATATCACACTATCACAAAGGAGTTAGGCTGCCTTCACATTTGCGTATGGGAAGGCAGCGTATTGCTGCGTTCCCATACGCAGTCAAACGCATGCGCACTGCGTTCCTATGTTTAACATAGGAACGCATGGTGCCTGCGTTTGCTGCGTTCTGGTGCGGATACGGACAATATCTGCTCCTTCCTGTGTCCAGCGTCCGCACCCGGGACGCAGCATGTTGGTTTTTTTTGTGCGCTTGGGGACCTTGAAAATCAGCAAGCGTCCCAAGCGCACAAAAATGCATTGGCTTCAATGGGTCCACAGTGTTCTGCGCTTGACAGCGCAGGAGAACGCTGCGGACCCATTGAAAAATCTCCCGGTGGCCGCCGGTGATGTCACAGGAGCTCACCGACGGCCACCGGGAGATCAGCTGAGCCACTGCTGTCCTCTTCCTCCCCGCCGCTGGTAATCTGCTAGCGATGTCGGCGGGGAGAAACAGCTGATCTGACAGCTGTTTGAATCTTCCCACGCCGACATCTCCTCTCGGTGTCGGCGTGGGAAGATTCAAACAGCTGTCAAATCAGCTGTTCTCCCCGCCGACATGTCCCGGAGCTTACCGGCGGACGGGAGGCGGAGATCTCCAGTGCTGATCTCCGCCCCCGGACACCGCTGATTGGCTGGCCGGGCTCCACAGTGATGTGTCCGCAGGCGGACATTCTCCGCTGCGGACACATCAAATGGCCCTGCTTTACACTGGTTTGTGTCTGCATGCCATCAGCATGCAGACACATACGCAAATGTGAAGCCAGCCTTAATGCCAGCTTTGCATTGGCAGCTGGCACTAAGCCCGAGTTTCCTAACATTGGGACAATGTTAGAGACAGGTATTAAGAACCTCTAAGTAAATAGTAAATAATACACCACACTGAGACAAATCATTTATTTGGAAAAACAGAACAAGGACAATCCTCGTTGAAATCTTTATAAGGGTATGTGCACATCAGTAGTTTTCTGGGGTGTTTTTCAGCGTTTTCCGTCGGCGTTTTCCGCTCAGTTTTATGTTAATTTATGTTAATCCTAGCCTCCGGTTGGATTAACATGCTAGTCAATGGAGTTTAGAAAACGCTGTCTTCATTAGAACGTTTTTATTCTGGTCGTTTTCAGTTTCTTCAGCGTTTTTCCACCGGTTTTCAAAGATAGAGCAAGTGACTTCTTTTGGTCGTTTTTCCAGCGGTTCCAGCTTACAAGTGCAGCAAAAAACTCAGTTTTAAAAACGCCAAGAAAAACAGCCGACAAAACGCTGTATAAACGCTATAAAAAACGAGCAGAAAATGAGCAAAAAACGAGGGACACTGCTGAGCACAGAAAACTCAGTTTCTGCTAATCTACACCGGTTTTTGGACGTTCTACAGAGATGCACAAACGTCAGATGTGCACATAGCCTTACTCCACTTTAAACCCTCCATGATCCTCTGCGACATCCTCTCACAGCAGGAACGGAAACTGACTGATTTCCAGCTACCGCTGTGACCAGGGTGACGTCACAGTCTGGATCACCAGAGTTCAGCTACAACTCTGAACTCAGGTGACTATTTCTGTGGGACTCAAAACTCAGGGGCAGGGTGACGTGGGAAAGGAAACTTCTGTATCTGTCTGGTAAATTGACTTCCAGCAAAGAAATGCATTAAAAAATTATCAAAATATCATATGTACCCTAAAATTGTAATGTCAAAAATTGCAGTTTCTCATAAAACCCTATCAAGGAAAAAACATAAATGACTTTTTCAGAACACTATGATAGTTTTAAAACTACAGATTGTTCTATTGAAAAAAATCTTATTCGGCTGTTTTGACTGAAAAAAAATAAAAAAAGTTATGGTTCTTGAAAAAAATAGAGAAAAACCTGAAGAGGAAAATAGAAAAAAATGCATTGTCCTCACAGGGTTAATGGATGAGTAGAACACGTTTAACTTCTACATTAACTTTCAAAAGAGACGCAGGATGATGCAGAATAATCCATGTATGTACATGAAAATAAAAACTGGTTTCTCAGGCTTTTCTCTGGCTGACCTTTCCCAGGAATTTGGTGTAGAAAATGTAGGAATGGAAAGGAATTATTAAAAAAAACCTCAAATAAGACTCCATTCACACTGTGTGTTTTTGCTCTGTTTTTGCTCTGTTTTTGCTCTGTTTTGCTCTGTTTTTGCTCTGTTTTTGCTCTGTGTTTGCTCTGTGTTTGCTCTGTTTTTGCTCATCAGTTTTTGTAGCCAAAACCAGGAGAGAACAATCAGAGGGAAAACATAATAGAAACCTGTCACCACTCCTGTATTTATCACCCACTCCTGGATTTGGCTGCAAAAACTGATGAGCAAAAACAGACCGAAAAACGCACAGTGTGAATGGAGTCTAAATACATTTTCAGTTAGCATTTCTTTATTTTAGACACCACAAGTGGATCCCATCAGCTGATCCTCAGGTTGACGAGGTGGCCGAGTGGTTAAGGCGATGGACTGCTAATCCATTGTGCTCTGCACGCGTGGGTTCGAATCCATCCTCGTCGATGACAATGGGTTGTTTACATCTGCACCTACGTAAAATTCTCTACTGCCAAAACAATCATCACTCAAACTGAATGTCAACTTAATATGTTTGCCAACAAGCAAGAGAACAAAATTATGTCTGTCATACTTTTCAAATAGTGTAATTCAAAAGTAATCATGAAGTTTGACAAATCTCACCCTATATAACTTTTTTTGCAACTTTTGGGGATATTCTTACTAAGAAACTCTCGATACTACTATTGAATATGTTACAATAAGTAGGGATCACAGGCAAAGTAAATTGTAATGATGTTTGTTTATTAAATATGTCCCCTACACTCACTTCAAGCGGAACCTGAAAACCCATCTCTTCAGAACAGCCTGCAGCCTGCAATGACCATGGTCCGCCACTAGACCCAGTGCTTCACCTCCACTGAACCTGGCCCTCCACCACCACTGGACCCGGCCCTCCACCACCACTGGACCCGGCGCTCCACCACCACTGGACCCAGCCCTCACCACACTGGACCGTCCTCCCCCACCACTGGACCCGGCCCTCCACCACCACTGGACCCAGTGCTCCACCACCACTGGACCTGGTGCTCCACCATAATTGGACCAACTTGACCCGGCCCTCCACCACCACTGGACCCAGGGCTCCACCACCACTGGACCTGGAGCTCCACCACCATTGGACCTGGGCTCCACCACCACTGGACCCGGCCTCCACCACCACTGGACCGGCCTCCACCACCATGGACCAATTGGACCTGGCCCTCACCACCATTGGACCCAGCGCTCCACCACCACTGGACCCGGTGCTCCACCACCACTGGACCCGGTGCTCCACCACCACTGGACCTAGTTGCTCCACCACTACTGGACCAGGCGGTACACCATCACTGGACCTGGCACTCCACCATCACTGGACCTGGCACTCCACCACTGGACCCGGTGCTCCACCACCACTGGACCCGGCGCTCCACCACCATTGGACCCGGCGCTCCACCACCACACGAGCAGACCCAACCTACTGTCTCTCTCCCCATTATCCTGTAGAATATAAGCCCAAAAGGGCAGGGTCCTCTCTCCCCTCTTTACCAGTCTCTCACTGTTAATTTGTTCATTGTATTTTTAACTTGCTTGTATATATCCCTTTCTCATGTACAGCACCATGGAATCAATAGTGCTCTATAAATAAATAATCATATATTTTATAGAGGACTGGGTGTGCCACAAGACTACTGAGGGATAAGATTGTGGTTAGCTTACTATCATAATTCAGCATGACCCTAGACCCCATTGCGGTTCCCAATGACTGGAAGTTATAGTTCCTCTAAAAAAAATATGTAGGGTTTAAAGGGGTTTTCCCATGAACAAATTTAATTTTAAAGTTAATTTTAATCAATAGACATCAGAACAATAATAAGTTCCACAATTGGATGTGCTTAAAAATAATGTTCCGGTGCAGAGATAATTTTATATATGTGTCCCTGCTGTGTACTGTAAAATGGCCAAATCTGAGCAATCATGGAGCATTGGTTTGATCCTGGACAGGGGAGGATGCAAAAGAGTATACAGACATTACCGTACGGGATCACAAATAATTCCTCCTTTGAAATAAAACATTTTTAAAAACAGACGATATTTCCTATCATTCCATGTGCTGGGCTGTAAGTCCGCAGTGAGCACAGACCAGTAATGGCCGCTTTACACATCCCGATATCGTCGTCCAACTTCGATAAAAAGTCACGTGGTTCGTGCGTTGTGTGGTGTGAATGTGCAATTCGATGCAAGACCCATGCCAAAACGATATTGGGGGAGAAATGAGCAGGCTCTCCAACTGCCCGATATTGGATGGACGATGTGGCCGTGTGACAGCCCAACACCGACTTGGAGAACAACTGCCCCTCTTCACTCCCATGTTAAATGATCGTTCCCTGGTTCGCGCGTACAAGGGGGCGTAGACATCGCAGTTGTGTTGCCTGCTGATATCTCCCTGTGCAACATCTCCTATGCGATCTTGGATTTCAGCAAAAAAGTGCGCGCTCCCGTGCCGTTGTATACAATATCGAAAAATGATGGAACTTGTAAAGCGGCCATAAGGCTATGTGCACACTGGGTGTTTTGTTTTGGGCTGCGCTTTTTCATCTACAAAAATGCAGCTGTTTCCATAACACAACAATGCCTTTCTGGTGCTTTTTTGCTGGATTTTTTTTTTTTAGTGCTGCATATTCCAGCTCATTAGAATGGCTGTCAATTGGAAAACCTCAGCACAAAAAAGCACAAGTTAATTGCAGGAAAATAAAATACGGGGGCAATTTCTGCAACACAAATGCACATATGGGCACAGATTTTGAAAAATCACATTGACTTTCATTACAAAACTGTAGGTGCTCTGTATTTGGTGAAACAGCAAAACGCACAGTGGGCGCATAGCCGAACTCTGCTCCACACCTCCTTCCCATTCCTCTTGACACACAGCACCAGATCCTGTACACTGCAGGGAACAGAATTAATGAACATGGAGAAATCTGCAAATAGGCGAATATGAATCTTCATTGATCCACTCATCTCTCAACATGAGCTTTATTATTATGTGCTAAAATGCAAAAAAATTGTATTCTGGAGGATATTGATTTTTACACGATTTATGGAGAATCACATTTTGGTCAAATAAAATTCACTTATCGATATTTTTTGACCAAATGAATGTTCGGCTATCTCCTGAGTATGGAAGCCTTTATACACAAGTCATTGCTTCTTGCTGAGAATTCTCCATACAAATTGAGTCCAAAGTAACATACCGTAATCTTTATCTCACAGCTTCACATGGACACTGTAATCAGGGAATGTGTATTAAGTGTAATAATAATCATTGATAACCCGTTCAGCAGCTCAGGTGGTTCAGGTTCTCACAGTAAACGCTCAGCTCCAGGCTCCATCTTTGTGTGACCTCCACTTAAATCCACAGCTGCTGTCAAGGACTCCTCAAAATCCAGCCATTCATCAGTACAGGTAAATATGGCATTAATAAATAGCTGATACATTGCGAAATAAACCTCAGGGAAAAAAATAAGTTGCTTTAATGATTAATAAAAGGGAAGAGAACCATGTGTCAACGTAGTATGTGTGCTGCGGATGTTTGATGTCCAAAATATACACCAGGGTTAAATTATTTGGACCAAAAACATCATGTTTTTAAGTGTTCCATAGTTTTAATTCGCACAATTTTTAACATGTATCAATAAAGTTTTTGGGGGATTTTTCGTCTCCACGTTCAGTATTTAGGTGGATCCTCTAATGGATGCTGGATACAACTTCCATTCAGTTTCTGCTCCAAAACCCTAATGGCCACTTCACACGTCCTGATATCGTTATCCAACTTTGATAAAAAGTCACGTGGTTCGTGCGTTGGCCCCGATATCGTTCGTGCGTTGTGTGGTGTAAATGACCAATTCGATGCAAGAACGATGCCAAAACGATATCGGGGAAGAATTGTGCAGGCTATCCAACGGCCCGATATTGGATGGACGATGTGGCCAGATCGTGCTGTGTGACAGCCCAACACCGACTTGAAGCACAACTTCCCCTATTCACTCCCATGTTAAATGTTCGCTCCCAGGTTCGTTCGTCCAAGGTGGTGTATACATCGCAGTTGTGTTGCCTGCCGATATCTCCCTGTGTGACATCTCCTATGCGATCTTGGATTTCAGCCAAAAAAGTGCGCGCTCCCGTGCCGTTGTATACAATATCGAAACGATGTTGGGACGTGTAAAGTGGCCATAAGGCTAGGCTCAGACTTGCATCATAGATTTGCTAAATGCATGCGCTATTTTCATGTGCAAATGTTGAAAAATGCAAGCGTTAACGCACACATAGTGCACCAAAAAACGCGGTATGCCGCGTTTTTTGGTGTTTTTGCAAAAACGCATGCTTTTTTTAACATGGGAGTCTATGGGGATAGCATGCGCTAAAAATGAAAAACATGCCATGAAAATGGCAAGGGAAAACCAGCATCCTTTAAAGCATCCCTCAAAGGATGCAAGCTCCCAAATGTGACCCTAGCCTAACAGTGTACACACACGACTGGTATGCACAGTGATTACTCAACAAGAAAATAGGGCCTAATTAAAATCTACTGCACCTGACCCAGCCAGTTCATATGCAGACTAAAGTCCCTACAGTCCTTGTCAACACCTCTAGAGGCTGGAATAATCCAAACTGCAAAACTTATAGATGAAAATGTGGACCTGGCTACCTAAAAGGCTGTCGAGCATTTTCATACCTCCTTAGGAACTGGTGAGAGGTACAGAGCACTATAACCCTAAATAAGGAACTTTTGCAGAGATTGAGGAGATCCTAAGGAAGAAAACATGAAACACAAATACAAACTAAAGTACCACTTCTAGAAAGGAAAGGCTCAGATTGACAGCAAAGATAAAAATCCTAGCTGGTATCTATCAGACTGGCATAAATCCTTGGCAGTATGGCTGGAACTTCAAGCACCATCTCCATTGAAATGTAGCCAGCAGAGAAAACCAGTAAGTGGAAGGCATAAATAGGCCCACCTGCAATGTGATAGGACATACTAAATGATGAATGAAAACACCTGCTAACTGAAAAGTATAAAACAAAGGTAAAAGATAATTAGCAATTGGATAGAGACTGAACCTGCTGTGGCTCAGTGGAGAAGAAAGCAGATTGAATTCTGAGGCATGACAACAATGTAGTTGTTCCTTTGGTGGAGCTAGTGAGTTTTGGTAGGGAGAGACGCTTGTTATCATTTTTTGCAGCATCATTACTCGCGTCTTTTCTCTTCCTTTTACATTCTAGTGGTGAGAAATCTTACAAGGAGTCGCTTGAAGATTGAGCATACTACTTCTTTTAAACCTCTTCATGATTTCTGAAATAGTGAAAAGAAGTAATAAATGACTACACATGTGCACAGCAATGTCATTTTTATATTGCTGTTTATTGTGTTCACTTGCGGCAGTGGTTTGGTAATGCTATTTCAGGGGGTTCCAGGTGAATCACCTGATAATCACTGCATGCGTTTGGGGGCCACATAGTGTTTTTTTGCATGCGTTTTTGATGCAGAAACTGAGCTGAAACTCTCTAAATCCTTCTGTGAAATGTAAACCTCTGCTTGAGTTTCTTCTTCTTTTCTCTTAAAAAAACTTTAAAAAACTCAACAAACCCCTCTGCGTGCACATAGCGCTTTCTGCTCCAAAAACTCCTTGAAAAACTGTGTGAACAGACAAGCCTTCTAATAGAAATGAAATAGAAATAAAGTGGTTGCATTTTTTAAGCAATCTTTTCTCTCACATGTATTTGGAGCGGACTCGCTCCACGAAAACCTCCTTAAAAATCCTCTATGTCCACATACATAGCCTGCCTGTGAATTCTGTGAGTTATAGTGACCCCTACTGGAAGTCTGGTGTATAAACATGAGAAATACTTCACTCAATGTAAATCCAGATTGTAGATATCTGACCCTCAAGACTGTGCCTGAAAACTATATTGGGATCACAGTTAAAGGTTATCGGACAATCATAAGAACTAAAGCAGCTGGCCCTGAAGAAAGATCGGATAAAACAGGCAATTAAGTATTGCCATGAATAAAAGCTATTGGCAGCGGTGGGATTCTGAACCCACCCCCCGAAGAGACTGGAGCCTTAATCCAGCGCCTTAGACGCTCGGCACGCTACCTACTGATCTATTGACTTTTTGGCCCTCCTATTGGATGGCAATTAGAAAACGCTCCAGAAAAATCTCACCTACTTCGTTATGTCTTCAGGAATATTGTGAGATGCAAAGAAAATCCGAACATAGAAGTCGTGCAGACTTGGATCTTGGCAAAATACTTTTTTAGCCTTTAGGTTTCTTGTAAAGAATGTTCTCCCCTGATCCAGAGAGGAGCTTGGCAATTCATACACTAATTAACCCTGAAGGCGACCCCTACCTAACAGTCCCCAAACCGCGTTTTTTTTCGCGGCCGCATCTGCCGCAAGTGCCGAAACCTCAACTACACCGCACTTGCCGCACCTGCCGCAAGCTCCATAGACATTGTATGGGGCTTGCCGCAGGTGAACCGCAAGTGCCGCGATCAGCGCAAAACGCTGATGTGAAAGGGCCTTAGATCTTCACTATTATTCATGTTATACTCATTATTCATCATGTGACCTATCGTTGGCTCTTTCTTTGAAGGATACTAGGATACAATTGCATTTGCTGATCTAGATCTTGACTGGTGTCTATCTACTACTATCTATATCTAATTACATTTATGAATTAATCTAGTTAGACTGATTTTTTAGTGTAAGGCTAGGGTCACACTTGCAGATTTTTGATGCTTTTTTGGAGACCTGCATTTTTAAAAATGCATGTAAAAACGCACCCATAGGCCCCATCTAAAAAACGCATGCCCTATTAGCAAAATCGCATGTCTAAAGTCCCATGCTTTTTTGGCATGCATTTTTGCACTTATGTGAGGAGCTGCATTCAACGCATTAGTACCATTTAGTACCATCCAAAAACGCATTGTACCTTAGTACCATTTAGTACCATCCAAAAACGCATGCGTTTTCCATAGGGGCCCATGTTAAAAAATGCACGCACTTTTGAAACAGCACCAAAAAATGGTGCATGAACTTTTTTTTGCTGCTGATTCAAAAACGCAAGGAAAAACGCATGGGTGCCTAAAGGCACCAAAAAAACACATGCAGAAATGAAAAAAGCTTGCAGAAACGCATGCTTATTTTTAAGGCACCAATAAAACTCATGCCAAGTGTGACCCTAGCCTTAGGCTGGTTTCACATCGCATATTTTTTCACGGACAGGAACGGACACCACAGGAGGTGACCTATTCCTGTGTCCGGGTCCGTGATTTTCACAGGTCCAGACACCGAAAGAGCTGTGCGGGGCACTTTCACTTCCGCAATGTATAATATACATTGTGGAAGTGAAACTAAGTAAAAGAAAGGGTTAAAAATAAAAAAAATCTGTATTCTCCCCCTGGAGGCATTGGGGGATCGTTGAAAAGGAGAGAATACAGATTTTTTATTTTTAACCCTTGCTTTTACTTACGTATATATATACTGTACATTGTGGAAGTGAAATTAGATGGTTAGGAGCAGTTTTAGTGTACTGAGCATGCTCAGTACACTAAAATTGGGTCCGAGAAACAATACTGTCTTTTCTCTGACCCGTGCTCCATTGGCCCCCATGTTAAAGGCCGCGGATAAGATCGGATTTGGCCTAATTGCCATCCGATTTTGTCAGATCCAATTTGTGTCTGATTTTTTGCTGTGCCCAAAACCGGAGCAGACTCTGATTTTGGGTACAGCAAAAAATTGGATACAAATTGGATCCGACAAAATAGTATGGCAATTAGGCCAAATCCGATCTGATCCGTGCCCATAGGATAACATGGGGGCCAAATTGGATCCGTGGCTGTCCATTTAACAACAGACAGCCACGGATCCTCGAAAATCGCAATGTGAAAGCAGCCTTATTTATTATTACTGTAATTTAATGGTCTTCAGCTTGATCTCAAGCCATGGAGACTTAATGGGTGAGTGCTCTGTAGGAACATTGATATTGTGCAAGGCTAGATAGGTACACCAGGGTCTTCTCCAAGCCTAGATAGGTCCACCAGGGTCATCTCTATTGTTACATTGATAATATAAAGCCATTGGGTTGCTGGTCTTCCTCTTCACCTTGTACCTTCTATTCTTCCGACTATGATGTCTTCTCCAGTGATTTTTCTCTTAGTATGATGTGTCCAAAGTAGACAAGTCGTCTACAAAACAGTTCAACATTTCTGCAGTTGATTTTGTCTTTCTCAAGGTATTTCTGTTTTATATTCTCTACAATGTGAAATTGTGAAATTTGTTGGCCTACAACCCAGTATAGCTGACTACACTTGAACTGTAGTGCCGCCGTATACTGCAAACATAATTTATTGCAATGATTGTTCAAGATGTTGGTGAGTAAATGTCAGAGAACTCAGCTAACGACTGCTGAACTCCACTTCAGAATAGTTCCTTGAATGGTCTTGAGGTTCTTCTGCAGTAGGTTTGATAAGGCTGGTTTCACATTGCGGATTTGATCTGATCCGAGGCTGTCTGTGTAAACCGAACAGCCCTGGACCGGATTTTGGCCCCATAGTAGCCTATGGGGCCAGATAGAAGCCGAGTGGCAGCTCTCTGCCATCCAATTTCTATCTGTCCAGGAGAATTCAGAATTCTCTCATGGACACAAAAACGTTGCTTGCAGCGTTTTGTGTCCAAGAGGAGAAAATCTCCTCTAATTGGCTACTCCCGGATTCTCCCGTATTCGCCCGGATCCGGGGCAATCCGGCACTCCCTGACATGGGCGCCTATGGTCCCAGATTGCAGCGGTCCGGGAGGATCCGGGAACCGGACACCTGCGGCTGCACACTGCAGTTGTTTCAGGACCCGCGCTAGCTCCCTGCCAGCTGCTGTCCTGGTGCACACTGTGTGCTGATCCAATCCGGGGCTGTTAGGTCCACCCTGACAGCCATGGATCGGATCAGACCCGCAATGTGAAGCCAGCCTAATACTTTGTTGGCGAAGTGAGGGAAAATCAGACCCTCAGTCAGGTGCATTGTCAATCAGGCCATAAAAAGAAAGCAAATCAGGTGTACTATTTTCTTTATTTCATTCTATTTTTTAGTTGAACCTGTGATCGTGTGATCACTATCATGTGTTTATACACTACAATACTTTACTATTTAAGAGTTTCAATTATAGAAAGCATCAAAATCTTTTCTGCATAACAGAAATCAGGCACTGATTGTATTAAAGTAAGAATTAGAATTGTCTGGAAGATAACACGTGACCGAGAACTTTGTAAATGCGATTAAGAAGACCTCACACGTTTTCAGTTGGCTCGTTGGTCTAGGGGTAGGTTCCAATCCCCGACGAGCCCAACTTTTTTCTATACTTGCAAGGAAAATCAAAGCTTTTCCACAAACTTAAAACATGACATGAAAAATTATATGATTATTTTTTTATTTTACTAAATAGAAAGCACTTGTAGTACAGTAGTAATCAGATTGTTATCATACAAATAGTGTTATAGTGATTTTCTTGTACATACAGATCTGTACAGTGATGAACACCTAGTGTTCGGGCATGGACCGCGAACACAGTCTTCCTAGAGAAGTCTGCATCGATCACCAGATCGGGGCACTCGACCATCTGGAGTCAGACAGTTCGGTAGTCACGGTGGTGGTCCCAGAGGTTGTGGCCCATCATGGGCAAGTTAAGGGGGAAACTAAAGGGGAAAAATTTGTTGTGATGCCATCTGAGGTTTCTGGTCAATAATGACCAGCGCTGCATATAGTAGTAGTCCACAGGGGGTAGGTGGCCTGGCAGCTAGATGGAACGCTCCCCTCAGATGGAGCAAGCCCCTGGTATGTAGTTGTAGTGAAGTGTCGATGATGGTAGTTGTAGTAGTAGTGGAAGGTGCGAAGGTGCAGTGAGGCGCACGAATGAGCGAACAGACACAGGGTTCCATAGTTCTTATGGTCATCTTTACTTGTAGTTTTCGTGCAGTCACAGCACAGCCGGGGTTCGGTATTCAAAAGCATTGCAGCATGGCCAGCTCACAAATAGTCTGGGTCCATTCTGCTGAGACACATTGAATATGGCCTTCCTTGCTGCCCTTTCCTCTCTGACAGTCTGCTACCACTTGTTCTCCTAGTGTCCTGTGGTTACAAATCCAAAAGGCAGGTGACTGCGGGTCCTTTGAGCAATTGCTGTGCAAGTCCTCTTGAGCCTATACAGTTCCTTAGCCTTGGGAGAGTCCACAATGGTAATCACTGTACATGAAGTCCAGTGCCCTCCAGTTTCTCAGCTGGTCCTGAAGATATCCAGGCCAAATTGAGCCTGGTACCCTGTGATTCACCAAACTAGGACATAAAATCAGAGAAAAAAACTCACCAAAAAATTGCCAGGGAAAAACCCATTGTACACAAGGTTGCCATAAGGCTCTGCCACTCAGGTACATGTGAAGCATAGTGTCAGAGCAGCCTATTGGTCATTGCTATTAGATCAGGCGGGCTGTTCTGCACTGATTAAATGTCTCACAAATTACAGACCCCCCCCAGAGGGCCCAGCCCTCTGTTTCATCACCAATAGGGAGTGCTCGATTATATTATAATAGTATTGATCGTTTTCTATGCCTGGGTTTCAAGCTATTATATTTCCACATTTTTCATTTTATTGAAGAATTACCTGAAAACAAAATGTATTTATTGTGCAAAATCTTCTCTGTAAACCTCATTTTTGGTGTAAACTCTGTGATCTTTCTTTCAGTTGTCTTGTTGGTGCAGGATTTTGTGGATCAGGTTCTCTTTCTCTATTTCTTCCCCAGTTGCTTTTCACCTCTTTTTGTAAACTTTACACCACAGCCACCACCATTATCCCTATGGCCGGTGTCTGAGCAGTGGCATGTTCACATTGTAGTTTAATCCTTCAATAAAATGGCATCAGAGTAAGCGAGTGAGCATACCGAGATCTTCAGTGCCATTTTCTTGCAGACACTGTCTCTGCGAATATCATCTGAAACAAACTGGTGACTGGTGATATTTGCAGAGACAGTGTCTTCAACAAAATGGTGTCAGAGTTTGCGGTACGTGCACACATTGACTCTGGCGCCATATTATTGAAGAATTCAACTACATCGTGAACATAGCACTGTGCACACAGTGGGCATCCCGGCTTTGGATCGATGGATGTGTTCAGCATTATAGTGTAGATTATTGGTTACCTTAACAGCCCGGGGTCCCGTGAAGACCCTAGATGCTTTCTGTGATCACTTTCTGTGGATTCCTGGAGAGGGTCGACATCCACAGAAAGTGATGATCTTTGCTATGGAGAAGGATGCTGCATCTATCTGCATAGCATGAGCGATAGGACTGAGAAGCACTAAGGCCCACTAAAGGGCAGTGTAAGATACAGATAACATTTTTAAAAATTTTTAAAATATGAAAAAAAAAAGAAGACACATAAAAGTTCAAATCACCCCCCTTTTGCCCCATTGAAAAAAGCATCATATGTCTATATTGATGTAAAAGTAAAAATGTTATGGCTCATGGAAGAAGGGGAGGGAAAAACAAAAAACATAAAATGGGGGTGAAGAGGTTTTAATGTATGAAGTGCAGAGCTCTTCTCTATTTTGACAAGATAAAAGTCTGCATGACTTCTATGTTTGGTGTTCTTTCTCACTCTCAAGATTCATGAAGAAGTCACAACAAAGTTGATCAAATTTTACTACTGCATTATTTTCCGCTTTTGCACAAATAATTTAATTATTTTGTAATTACAATCCAAAATGACCAGCAAATAGTGCAAAATTACCTGGTAGTGTGGCCGAGCGGTGTAAGGCGCTGGATTTAGGCTCCAGTCTCTCTGGAGGCGTGGGTTTGAACCCCACCACTGCCAATTACAATTTTTTTTTATAGCATTACTTACTTGACTATTTTATCTGATCTTATATTAGTCAGCTCCACCAATGAATGGGTAAATTTGAAGATTGACAATGAAGAAATAGAAATGGTAGACAGTGTTACCCCTCATTGATTGTAACAGCGGCTCTACACCTGAAATAAAGCGGCTGCTTGTTATGGCTCATGCGGCAATGATGAACTTGGAGCAACTGTGGAAGAGCAAGGATATCTCGATCATCCCAATGTGACGATCAGTCACAGCCATTGCATTCCCAATCACATTGTATGGGTGCCAGACATGGATCTTGACAAAGGGTGATCAAAGAAAGATTAATTCCTTGAACTGTGGTGCTGGATCACAGATAAGGCTATTCTGGAACGTGTCAATCCCCAGAAGTCCCTGGTAGAAAAAGTCATAAAACAAAACTGTCTTAAGGCGGCGTCACACGCAGCAACCAAGGCTGCGTTGTCGGGAGCGATGCGCGAGTGCGTGCTCGCTTCCAACATCGCAGCCTTGGTGTCACACGGCAAGATGTTGCCGGTGACGCCACTATGATGCAGGCGGAGCCATCACTCGCTGGGCAGGGAACAACCCAGCTAGCGATCGGCAAAAATGCTGCGGAATAGGCTGGATCGCCGCCAACCTCGCTATTGTGGTGTCAGATGGCGCGATCCAGCCTAATCGTTGGTTGCAGATTGTTCAGCCTCGTAAACCTGTCAACCTGCGACCAGTGATATACAAGCACGACGCACTTGCGATATCGCTAGCAACCATCGCTGAACACGTCATTTTCGGCGATGTCGCTAGCGATATTGACACATGGCCCCTTTACTTCAGCCATGGGATGAGAGCAAGGACATGATGCTTGGAGTGGTCAGTGGCAGTTGAGGTCGCGGAAGACCTAAGGCCCGATGGCTGGACACCATCATGACTGACACGAGGATGAACATCAGAGGACTAAAGGATGCTGTGACACACAGAAGCTTGGAGGAAAATGGTTCACATGGTGTCCAATAGTCAACACGACTGAATGGATGAAATAGGAAATGGAATATCGGTCAGCTGCTTCAGTCCGGCTCCTGGGAACTCAGTTAGGCTGCACTTCACACTTGCAGGATGCATCTGAAGCGTTTTGCAATGCTCTGAAGTTCAGCAATGAAAGACCGCGCCTATGTTTATAATAGGGCGCACCGCGGTCTGAATGCTCTCATTCATTCCTGTATGTGAGCCGTAAGCAGGCGTATGCCTGCTGACAGATCACACTCTCCCGCCCCGCACCTTGGACGCAACATCTCGCGTCCATAGTGCGGGCGGGAGAGTGTGATCTGTAAGCAGGCATACGCCTGCTTACGGCTCACATATAGGAATGAATGAGAGCATTCACACCACGGCCGCGGTCTGCATGCTGATACTTGCAGATGCATCTGCAAAACGCTGCAGATGCATCTGCAAGTGTGAAGCCAGCCTTAAGGAATAAGGAGCTGTTGATCTTTACGTTTTCTTGCATGGTCTTGATGGTTTCCTTCAGTAATTTTGATAAACATTTGCTTGTGAAGTAGCTCTAAAGTGTTTTGAGGAAAATGCAAGAGGTCAGCATAGTACTGGAAAAAATCAAGGTGTTTTTCTTTTTCGTGGCATCTTTTAAAATTTCAAATATTAATATTCTCTCAACATTATTGTGATGACAAATAACACTTGGAATTCCGATCTGACCTTTATGATTTCAAATCACTTCAGGATCCTCAATCATTTTGACTTTGTATGAATAAAGAAACATGGTCCTAAACTTGATTCCGACTACAAACAGTAAACCTTTCTTCTGAAAGGAAATATGTTTACTTACTCTGTGTCTTATTGGATTGTGGTTAAAAAGAAAATACCTGTATACTAATGATATATTAAGTTTTCCCAATCTGAATGAAACTTTGCAGTTTGTATGTTCCTGTCAAGAATAAACTGAGACATGTTTCTCACTTCACCTTTTTTGCAACTGTCGAATTTTTGCAACACTGAATTTTAAGATTAAGGTTCTTAATCGTTATTTTTTTGTCTTTTTAGAACAATGGCATAATGAAACTATTAATTATGGCATAGGGGTGTTTCTTCAAATAACTTTATAATGAGAATAGACCAAACAGCTGTCTTGACTAGGGATGGGTGAGCCCAACTGTAAGGTCCAGGGGCTGTAAAATAAAGAATAAAATTCTAACAAACATTATGATCACACGTACCTGTCCCCCAACGCATCGTCCCGTCTTGCTGTCGCAGCTGCATCTACTTCCATGGCAGCTTATTAACTTCCACGGTATTTACTGCACTCCACAGTCTTCAGCTTTTTCCAACTGTGTTCGTGCGGTGCCATCAGGGTTCACCCGGGTCATGGCCCGAGCTATGATCTCGGGTGAACTCTGACTGTCACTGTCAGTATCAGCCTGTTCTCGCTCTGTATAGATGGATTGTCTATGCAGAGCAATGTCATAGTGCTTACATTGCTATCCATGTGGACTATGTCGACTGAAGATTTTTATTAATAAAGATGGAGTCTCTAATTTTTTTTGTTTTTTTTCTAATAAAAAATCCATCAAAAGAGCAGTTTTAGGCTGGGGTCACACTTTAAAGGTAAATGCAGGGGACCGCATCCAGATCCGGATGCGGTAACCGCAATTGCCTTCAGACACATTTTATTACAAAAATGTGTTCTTGAAACCGCAATGCGGTATCCGGATTGCTCCGAATGTGTAATCCAGTGCAATGCGCTTACCGTCTGCTTTGTTCATCCTTGCTACCGCAAGATTTTTAACGCAGGCTGCAGATCCAGAGCCGGTAACTGGATTGCATGTAGAGCAATCCGGTTACCATAATGGCTCCTATGGGGAGCGGTTCCTGATCCGGTTTTGAGCTTTTTAACAGCTCAAAACTGGATCAGGATTTCAAAATCCTGTTGCATGTGTCACCCTAGCCTTAATCTATTCTTATTATAAAAATTATTTGAAAAAATGCCAAAAAAGGGAAAGAACCTCGATATGAACACATAACCATCTGATCTGGAGTCAGATGCATCAATCATTGCACCAAGTGATCAGTCAAAACTAGTGCTGGGCGAACTCCCTGATGTTCGGTATCGGCAGGTTCACCAAGCTTTCTGGTAAAATCCGAGTTCGGGGCCAGAGATGACGCGAACCTGTGCCGAACCTCTGAACTTGGACCTTACAGAAATATGGAATGGGCCAGGGGGCTGTAAAATAAAACATAACATTAATAATAAACATTATAATTATACTTACCTGTCCAGCAACACATCCTCCCGCCCTGCTGTCCCAGCCGATTCTTCTTCCAGGCCGCTCATTAACCTCCGGGTTATTCACTACACTGCTCAGCAATTTCTAGCCAGTGTCAGCAGTCTTCAGCTTTATCCGGTCATGAACTCAGGTGAACTCTGACTGTCAATGTAAATATCATCCTGCCTCTTGCTTTGCATAAATGCTTGTCTATGCAGAGCAATGTAGCAGACCTGACATTGCTATCCATGTGGACTACGTCGGACTGAAGATTTTTTTTAATAAAGATGGAGCCTCTAAATTTTTTTTGTTCTATTTCTAATAAAAAAAATTTCCCTGTGTTTTATTTATCTTTACTAGAAATTCATGTCTAATATTGGCGTGACCCCATGAATTTCAGGCCACACTGTGCTGTGGATTCCATTGGTATCTGGCTGGACACAAAAATTAGGGCGAAGCCAACATCGTTTATTTTTTACTTATTTCATGAAATTCATGAAATAACTAAAAAAAAGCTTCCCTATATTTTTGGTTCCCAGACAGGTACAACTAGGCAGCTGGGAGTTGGAGGCAGCCTGTACCTGCCTGCTGTACCTGGCTGGCATACAAAAATATGGCAACGCCCATGTCGATTTTTTTTTTTAATTCATTAACAAATAATAAATAAAATATTAATAAAACAATCAAATCCAGTTTTTGTGCTTTCTTTGGCCCAGGAGATGCAGATGGACACCTTGGACACAGTGCATGCACTTTTAGGTCTAAATTGTACAAAAAAGCATGAAATTCGCAGCAAAATTTGCAATGCTTTTGCCATGTATTTCATGCTTTTTGGTGCAATTTATGCCAAAACTGCATGCATTGTGTCCAATGTGTTCATCTGCATATCCTGAGCCAAAAAAAGCAACATTTTTTCCCATGGTTTTTGCCACAGATTTCATGCATTTTGGTGCAATTTTCATGCTTTATGATCTAATCTTCTGAAAGCTTAGCACGTAATTGGCATAAGGAGCATGATCGTCGGCATTGTAACCGGGGAGACACTGTGGTCACCTGAGGACAACTCAGGTGGCATGACCTGAGTGGTCCTCGGGTGACCTGAATTACCCCCCCCCCAATACCACAGCACTCCAAACTCTCCTTCAGGGAAAAAGGGGATAGAAGCCTTGTTCATCCCCATGGTCTCTGATGAAACAGAGCCTAGATTGTTCAGCACAGAGATGAGGGTCGAGGGATTAATAAAGATGCAATCCCTAAATGTATTTGTGTTTTTTTTTTTTTTTTTAATAAATTATTAAAAAAGATTTGACGTGAGTTTTGCCATATTTTTGTATGCCAGCCAGGCACAGTAGGCAGGTACAGGCGGCCCCAACCCCCAGCTGTCTATTTGTACCCGGCTGGAAACAAAATATACGGAAGACTTTTTTTTTAACTTATTTCATGAATTTCATGAAATAATTAAAAAAATTTATGTAGGCTTCACCCTATTTTTGTGTCCAGCCAGGTACAACTAGGCAGCTGAGGGCTGGAATCCACAGCATAGGGCGGCCCAAGCTTTTTGGGTCCCTCGCGCTGTGAATTGCAGTCCGCAGCCGCCCAAAAAAATGGAGCATTCATAGAAGTGCCATCTTCTGGCACTGTATCCAACTCTTCCAGTGGCCCTGGTGCAACATGGCTCGCTGGATAATAATGAGGTTAGAGCTAGCTTTGTATTATCAGCTGGCCCTAAGCCGTAAATTCATGATGTCACGCCAATATTAGACACCATGAATTTCTAGTAAAGATTAGGTAAAGAATATTTATACCGTGTTAGCCAGTAGATAGAAAAATATATTGCAATCTGAGAGTCCTCAGTGGTTGATACCTTTTAATGGCTAACTGAAAAGATGGTAAACATAGCAAGCTTTCGAGACGACTCAGGTCTCTTCTTCAGGCTGATAATGACACAAGTTCTGAAGACACATACATTTATACATAAGCAATAGAAAGAAAAAAAAAAAAAAAAGGGAAAGAAGAGAACAGAAAAAAAAAAATGGCAAAACAGTGTTATATGCTCTGGTGGATATGACAGGTAACGCAAAGCAGAGTCGGGTAGGGAGGGGTGGAGGAGCAGGGACAGAGAAAGCAGATTTCTAAGATAAGCGGAACCAATGTATTAGGTAGATGGTTAGCAACCCATGGAGACCTGAAAATACTTAGTTAAGTTGTGGAGAGCAGACTAAGTGACAGAGTTCACAGAAGTGTCAGGAGTTCATTGTCCTATGATTTCAGTGTGTAGCAAGCTGTCTCCAAATGCACTTTCATTTTATATATAAAATGCCTGAATCTGCTATCCCCAAATGTCCGTTTATTTTACATAAAATCCCATAAATCCATGTGAAATATTTAATCCGGTTTCGAGTGTGTTGAAGGTTGTTATCAATTTGTATTCCCAAATTCTTCTCTCTCTCTGAGATTTGAAGTCATCTGGACAGAGATTTGATCAGATTTGATCATCTGGACGGAGTCTGAGCAACAGCTGAAGACGTTCCACGAACACTTTAATCAATTTCACCCCACCATTAACTTAACACTCAACTACTCCTGCACTGAAATCAGCTTTCTGGACACTATCATTAAGCTACAGAACAATGAAATAGAGACATCCTTGTACCAGAAACCAGTTGACCGTCCAACATATCTCCGATGGGACAGCTTTCATCCAAAGCACATAAAAAACTCTATTGTGTACAGCCAGGCCATCAGACACAATCGGATATGTTCCAACCCTACAGATAGAGACAATCACCTTGAGGACCTCAGAAAGACCTTTTTGAACCAGGGCTACCATCCAAGAACAATCGAGAACCAGATTACAAGAGCCACCAGAATATCAAGGAATCATCTCCTACATTACAAAACTAGAGAAGAAGACAACAGAGTTCCTCTCGAAGTCACCTACAATCCGAGTCTGGAGGTGCTAAGAGGAGCTGCAGGAAACTGCAACCACTCCTACAAAAAGATGCCCGACTAAAATCAATATTTCCGGATCCCCCACTCTTGTGTTTTAGACAACCTCCGAATCTAAAAAACATCATTGTGAGAAGCGCCCTGTCCTCTCCAGCAGCAACAGGAACCTTTCCCTTCAACCAGAGAAAGTGCAAAACCTCCATCTATAATGACAACCGACAAGATAAGGATTCCTGGGACAGATCAGGACTACAAGATCCCAGGTAACTTCAGCTGCACCACAAGCAATGTGGTGTATTTAATCATATGTACCAAATGCCCAACAGGTGGCATGTACGTAGGTGAGACTGGATTACAATTCAGAACAAGAATGAATTCTCATCGCCACTCAATAAAAGAAAAGTGTATGGACCTACCTGTAGCAAAGCATTTTTGCAGCTCTGAGCACAACACTGAATCCAATATGAGGCTGCTCATCTTAAAGAGTGACTTCAAATCTCAGAGAGAGAGAAGAATTTGGGAATACAAATTGATAACAACCTTCAACACACTCGAAACCGGATTAAATATTTCACATGGATTTATGGGATTTTATGTAAAATAAACGGACATTTGGGGATAGCAGATTCATGCATTTTATATATAAAATGAAAGTGCATATGGAGACAGCTTGCTACACACTGAAATCATAGGACAATGAACTCCTGACACTTCTGTGAACTCTGTCACTTAGTCTGCTCTCCACAACTTAACTAAGTATTTTCAGGTCTTCATGGGTTGCTAACCATCTACCTAATACATTGGTTCGCTTATTAAACTC
>JARQOC010000004.1:23025801-23193931 GCA_033576535.1 Allobates femoralis | reverse complement strand
GTTCACCTGAGTTAATGGCCTGGGCCATGACCGTGGGTGAGCCCTGGTGACACTAACCAAACATGGCGGGAAAAAGCGGAAGACTGCTGATGTCGGCTGGAAATTGACGAGCAGTGCAATGAATAACCTGGAGGTTAGTGAGCAGCCCCAGAAGTAGAATCAGCTGGGACAGCAGGATGGGAGGAGGTGTTGCTGGACAGGTAAGTATAATTATTATGTTTATAATTAATGTTATGTTTTCTTTTACAGCCCCCTGCCCCATTCCATATCTCTGTAAATTCCATGTTCAGAGGTTCAGATGCAAGTTTGCATCATCTCATGCCCCGAACTTGGACTTTAACAGAAAGCTTGGGTGAACCCGCTGATGCCAAACCACATATCGGGTGTTTTTCGGAGTGAAGCTGCCGGCTGCACTTGTTTACCGGTAAACATAGGGATGAATATGTAGCCTGAGCACAGCGATACATTACATTAACTCTATGCACTCAGGCTGAAAAATTCTAAATTTGAACGGATTCGTCAGCCCTATGGGTGTTGCTGGTCTTCCCTAGCCTTTCTTGAAAGAAATGGAGGAAAAACTGAAGAGCAACATAGAACAAAATGCATGGTTCTCACAGGGTTAATGGATGAGTAGAACATGTTTAACTTCTACAGTATCTTTTAAAAGAGACACAGGATGATACAGAATGATCCATGTATGTACATGAAAATATAAACTGGTTTCTCAGGCTTTCCTCTGGCTGACCTTTCCCAGGAATTTGGTGTAGAAAATGTAGGAATGGAAAGGCGTTATTAAAAAAAAACTCAAATAAATTTTTAGTTCGCATTTTTTTATTTTAGAATCTGAAAGTGGATCCCATCAGCTGATCCTCAGGTAGACGAGGTGGCCGAGTGGTTAAGGCGATGGACTGCTAATCCATTGTGCTCTGCACGCGTGGGTTCGAATCCCATCCTCGTCGATGACTTTTGGCCTTTCCATCTGCACCTACATAGAAATTCTCTACTGCCAAAAACGATCATCACATCACTCAAACGGCAATGACTTCTTGAATATTTTTGCCAACAAGCAAGAAAACGGAATGATGTCTGTCATTCTTTTCAAATAGCGTAACTCAAAAGTAATCATGAAGTTTGACAAATCTCACCCTATATGACTTTTTGCAATTTTTGGTGATATTCTTAGGCTGAAAACACACTGGCGTGTTAAAAAACGGTCTGATTGACATATCCGAGAGTCGCACGAGTGTCGTCCGATTTTTGGTCCATTTTGCATCCAACTGCGATGCGACTGTCCGACATTTCTCTCCAGTGTGTCCGTACCCTTGCTAGGAAACTCTTGATACTAATATTGAATATGTTGCATCTTGCCACATGTATGCATTCCTTGACCAGCCGGTCGAGGGTGCATACTGCTGTGTGAGATGTGAGTACGTTGTGCATTTGGAAGCCCAGATACTGGATCTAAATGAACAACTGACAACGCTGAGATCCATAGACAATATGGAAAGGAGTCTGCTGCTCACTGAACAGCTGCTCAATGGGATAGATGTGGGGGAGGATGGTAGCATGGAGCTGCAGGACCATGAGGTATCTAGTTGGGTGACAGTTAGAAGGCGGGGTAGAGGGAAGGGTGCCAGGGAGGCTAGCCCTCATCTGGCACACCCCAATATATTTGCTATGTTGGCAGATGAGGGGGGTGTGAGTTCAGGTACAGCACTGCTGCAGCAGGGCATGACCTCTGAAAGCCAGAGGAGTGTCTGCTCCAGTAAGGGGGAAAACAGGAGAGAAGGGCAGGCCAGACAGGTGCTGGTAGTGGGGGACTCAATTATTAGGGGAATAGATAGGGCAATCTGTCACAAAGACAGGGATCGTCGAACAGTGTGCTGCCTACCTGGCGCTCGAGTCCGGCACATCGCTGAACGGGTTGACAGATTACTGGGAGGAGCTGGTGAGGACTCAGCGGTCATGGTGCACATTGGCACAAATGACAAAGTTAGAGGTAGGTGGAAGGTCCTTAAAGATGATTTCAGGGAATTAGGCTGCAAGCTTAAGGCAAGGACCTCCAAGGTAGTATTCTCTGAAATACTGCCTGTACCACGTGCCACACCAGAGAGGCAAAGGGAGATTAGGGAGATAAATACGTGGCTCAGGAATTGGTGTAGGAAGGAGGGGTTTGGGTTCCTGGAGAACTGGGACGACTTCTCTGTTGGCTACAGGTTCTATGCTAGGGACGGGCTGCACCTCAATGGGGAGGGTGCAGCTGTGCTGGGGGAGAAAATGGCTAGAAGGTTGGAGGAGTGTTTAAACTAGGGATTGGGGGGGAGGGTATTCATTGTATAGGAGGGGAAGATAGTGTAAATAGTAACCTGGGCACAAGTAATAAAATTGGGGGTGACATGGGGGGTGGGGTTAGAACAGTCAATATAGTAGGAAGGAATAGAGGTAAAGAGAGATGCATAAAGTGCATGTACACTAATGCCAGAAGCCTCACCAACAAAATGGAGGAATTAGAATTGATTTTGTTGGAAAATAATTATGACATGTTGGGGATTTCGGAGACTTGGTTGGACGAGAGCCAGGACTGGGCTGTTAATTTACAGGGCTATTGTCTGTTCAGAAATGACCGTACAAATAAGCGAGGAGGAGGTGTATGTTTATACGTAAAATCATCCTTAAAACCCATCCTGCGTGATAATATAGGTGAATCTAATGGAAATGTAGAGTCCCTGTGGGTTGAGATAAGGGGAGGGGGAAAAAATAATAAATTACTGATAGGGGTTTGTTATAAGTCCCCAACAATAATGGAAGTGGAGGAGAATATCCTCATAAAGCAAATAGATGAAGCAGCGACTCAGGGAGAAGTCATTATTATAGGGGACTTCAACTACCCTGAAATACATTGGGGATCAGAAACCTGCAGTTCCAGCAAAGGTAATACATTTTTGAAAACTATGAGAGACAATTACCTTTCACAACTGGTTCAGGACCCAACAAGAAGGGGGGCACTGCTGGACCTAATATTAACCAACAGGCCGGACCGCATATCAAATATACGGGTTGGAGGTCACTTTGGTAATAGTGATCATAACTTAATAAGCTTTCAAGTATCCTTTACTAAGATGTGTAGTAGAGGGGCTACAAGGACACTAAACTTCAGGAAGGCAAATTTCCAACGGTTGAGAGATGATCTTAGTGCAATAAACTGGGACGATGTCCTGAGACATACAGTAAAAGTACACAAAGCAAATGGGAGATGTTTATTAGCATCCTGAATAGGACCTGTGCACAATATATACCCTATGGGAATAAGCATGCTAGAAATAGGAGGAAACCACTATGGCTAAATAAAGCGGTAAGAGGTGCAATATGTGACAAAAAGAAAGCATTTAGGGAATTAAAGCAAGTAGGTAGTGATGAGGCATTAAATAAATACAGAAAATTAAATAACATTTGTAAAAAGCAAATCAAGGCAGCAAAGATTGAGACAGAGAGACACATTGCCAGAGAAATTAAAAATAATCCCAAAATATTTTTTAACTACATAAATAGTAAGAAACTAAAAAATGATGGTGTTGGCCCCTTTAAAAATAGTCTGGGTGAAATAATGGATGAGGATGAGGAAAAAGCCAATATGCTAAATGACTTTTTCAACAGTATTTACACAAGAAAATCCCATGACAGACAATATGATCAGTGATAACAAAAATTCTCAATTAAATGTCACCTGCTTAACCCAAGAGGAAGTACGGCATCGTCTAAAAATCACTAAAATTGACAAATCCCCGGGCCCGGATGGGATACACCCCAGAGTGCTGCAGGAATTAAGTACTGTCATAGATAGACCATTATTTTTAATATTTAAAGATTCCATAATAACAGGGTCTGTACCACAGGACTGGCGTATAGCAAATGTGGTGCCAATATTCAAAAAGGGACAAAAACTGAACTTGGAAATTATAGGCCAGTAAGCTTAACCTCTACTGTGGGTAAAATCCTAGCGGGTTTTCTAAGAGATGCTATACTGGAGTATCTGAAGAAAAATAACCTCATGACCCATTATCAACATGGTTTTACGAGGGACCATTCCTGTCAAACTAATCTGATAAGCTTCTATGAAGAAGTAAGTTCTAGACTGGACCAAAGAAATGCAGTGGATGTGGTGTATATGGACTTTTCAAAAGCTTTTGATACGGTGCCACACAAAATGTTGATACATAAAATGAGGGCAATGGGGATAGGGGAAAATATGTGTAAGTGGGTTAAGAACTGGCTTAGTGATAGGAAACAAAGGGTGGTTATTAATGGAACACTCTCAGAATGGGTCACAGTTAACAGTGGGGTACCACAGGGGTCAGTGTTGGGCCCGCTACTATTTAATATATTTATTAATGACCTTGTAGGGGGCATACAGAGTAGAATCTCAATATTTGCAGATGACGCTAAACTCTGCAGGGTAATCAATACAGAGGAGGACAATTTTATATTACAGGAGGATTTATGTAAATTAGAAGCTTGGGCTGCTAAATGGCAAATGAGCTTTAATGGGGATAAATGTAAAGTCATGCACTTGGGCAGAGGAAACAAAAGGTATAATTATGTGCTTAATTGTAAAACACTGGGCAAAACTGTCACTGAAAAAGACCTGGGTGTATGGGTAGATGACAAACTCACATTTAGTGACCAGTGTCAGGCAGCTGCTGCAAAGGCAAATAAAATAATGGGATGCATTAAAAGAGGCATAGATGCTCATGAGGAGAACATAATTTTACCTCTATACAAGTCACTAGTGCGACCACACTTAGAATACTGTGTACAATTCTGGTCTCCGGTGTATAAGAAAGACATAGCTGAACTAGAGCGGGTCCAGAGAGGAGCGACAAAAGTCATTAGAGGACTAAGGGGTCTGCAATACCAAGACAGGTTATTAAACTTGGGGTTATTTAGCTTGGAAAAACGAAGGCTTAGGGGTGATCTTATAATAATGTATAAATATATGAGGGGACAGTACAGAGAACTTTCTAATGATCTCTTTACTCTTAGGCCTGAGACTGGGACAAGGGGGCATCCTCTACGTGTGGAGGAAAGAAGGTTTAATCATAATCACAGACGCGGATTCTTTATTGTAAGAGGAGTGAGACTATGGGACTCTCTGCCACATGATGTTGTAATGAGTGAGTGACTACTAACATTTAAGAAGGGCCTGGATGCCTTTCTTGAAAATTATAATATTACCAGTTATATATACTAGATTCTTTGATAGGGCGTTGATCCAGGGAACTAGTCTGATTGCCATATCTGGAGTCAGGAAGGAATTTTTTTCCCCAATGTGGAGCTTAGTGTTGCCACATGGGTTTTTTTTGCCTTCCTCTGGATCAACATGTTAGGCTATGGGGTGAACTAGATGGACTTAAAGTCTTCCTTCAACCTTAAAAAAAAACTATGTATGTTACTATGTTCCAATAAGTAGGATTACATGAAAAGTAAATTTGAAATTTTAATAATGTTTGTTCATTGAAATATACACTACTCAACAAAATAAAGGGAACATGTTAAATGTTACGTGTTCCCTTTATTTTTGTGAGCAGTCTAAAGGCCACGTCACACGCATCAATATCGATCACGATATCGCCTGCAAAGTCACATGATCGAGATCGTTATAACAATTTTGCAATATCGCTTGTGCGGCGTCACAAGCATAGATCTCGTTAACGATTACACATTTGGAAACACACCAGCGATGGAGCGCACAACCCAGCGATTGAGACAGCCAGTGTCAGGAATAGGCGAAATAGTCAATGAGCTTGTTTGCACGGTGTCACACAGAACGATGCTGCAGATCGTTCGCACGACCATCGCTTGATTTGAGGTCCTGCTCACAAATGTTCAACCAATCAAGCGATTGTTCATTGCAAGATCACTCGGTTACACGCAACGATGCACAAACAATATCGCTTAAGCAATTAAAAAACCGTGTCGTTTAAGCGATATCGTTAGCGATATTGAAGCGTGTGACGTGGCCTTTAGACCTATGCAATTGTCCATAAGTAGTACGCTGCTCAAAACAATAAAGGGAGCACTTAACATGTAACATGTTCACTTTCTTTTTTGAGCAGTATATTTTATAGATGACTGGGGGTGCCACAACACTACTGAGGGATAAGATGGTGGTTAGCTCTTTGCTATCATAATTCAGCATGACCCTAGACCCCATTGCGGTCCCCAATGACAGGAGGTTATAGAAACAAAATGTAGGGTTTAAAGGGGTTTTCCCATGAACAAAGTTAATTTTAAAGTTAATTTTAATCAATAGACATCAGAACTATACTATGGCCAGGGTCACATTTCCGTTTTTTTTAATAGAATCCTGATCCGGTTTTGAGCTTTCAAAAAGCTCAAAACCGGACCAGGAAACGCTCCTCATAGGAGCCAATGCAAAACACCGGATGGCTTCACAAGCCATCCGGTGGCCGTGTCCGGCACTGCTGCCTGCGTTAAAAATCATGCAGGCAGCAGTTTTCGCAGCGGTTCCCTGTACCGCACAGCAGTAACCGGATGGCTCAGGATGTGTAATCCTGAGCCATCCGGCAACTGCATAGTTTGCTGATCCCGGCTATTGCCGGGATCAGCAAACTGTCCTATGACTATTAAAGAGTTAAATTCAGTAACTAAAGGACTGTTTGAGGTCTGTAGGGGGGCTTAGACCCCCCTATAGACCGGCCGCCCACTCTGGTGGGCTTATCCTACAATTTCCCCAATGCCGGTGCTGTGTGCTGTAGCCTCCGCCCGCTCATTGCTTATGGCCGGCCCCTCTGGGCTTCATCCAGTGGTGTGAGGGCGGCCGCGTCATGAAAGGGGCGGGGCTAATGGTGTGATGCGGGTAGCCCCGCCCCTTTCATGACGCGGCCGCCCTCACACCACTGGATGAAGCCCAGAGGGGGCGGCCATAGACAATGAGCGGGCGGAGGCTACAGCACACAGCCCCGCCCATGGATTGCACAGTACACTGGCTACGAGAAGGTAAATATGAGCAGAACACTATACTTTAAGAATTCATTTTTCACACATACAGTAATAACTATACAAGAGGGGTGCAGGCACCCCTGTATAGTGATACGGGGGGCGGGAGTTATGGGGAACATGCACGGAGCTCAGAGGAGCCCGTGGCATGGGGGAAATTGTAGGATAAGCCCACCAGAGTGGGCGGCCGGTCTATAGGGAGGTCTAAGCCCCCCCTACAGACCTCAAACAGTCCTTTAGTTACTGAATTTAACTCTTTAATAGTCATAGGACAGTTTGCTGATCCCGGCAATAGCCGGGATCAGCAAACTATGCAGTTGCCGGATGGCTCAGGATTACACATCCTGAGCCATCCGGTTACTGCTGTCCGGTATTCAGCACACATTTTTGTAAAAAAATGTGTGTGCCCGGCATTGCGTTCACGGCATCCGGATCTGGATGCGGTGAATGCAATTCTTGTTTTAAATGTGACCCTAGCCTAAGTTCCACAATTGGATGTGTTTAAAAAAATGTTCCTGTGCTGAGATAATCTTATATATGTGTCCCTGCTATGTAATGTGCAATGGATGTGTCTGACTGTACAGGGACATGGTCTGATCATACCACATCTCCTGTGCTGAGATAATCTTATATATGTGTCCCTGCTATGTAATGTGCAATGGATGTGTCTGACCGTACAGGGACATGGTCTGATTATACCACATCTCCTGTGCTGAGATAATCTTATATATGTGTCCCTGCTATGTACTGTGTATTGGATGTGTCTGACCATACAGGAACATGGTCTGATCATACCATATCTCCTGTGCTGAGATAATCTCATATATGTGTCCCTGCTATGTACTGTGTATTGGATGTGTCTGACCATACAGGAACATGGTCTGATCATACCACATCTCCTGTGCTGAGATAATCTCATATATGTGTCCCTGCTGTGTACTGTTAAATGGCCAAATCTGACCGGACATGGAGCATTGGTTTAATTCTGGACAGGGGAAGATGCAAAAGAGTATACAGACATTACGCCCCAACCTGTCCGATTATCCACCACGCTCGGCTCCTCCGGATGGAACTTGAAAACCCATTTCTTCAGGAAAGCTTACAGCCTGTAATGACCCAGCTCCTGCCCCATCGCCACCTGATCTGCTGCACCCCTGACCTACTGTCTCCCTCCCCATTATCCTGTAGGATGTAAGCCCGCAAGGGCATGGTCCTCTCCCCTCTGTACCTGTCTGTCACTGTTAGCTTGTTTACTGTAAACTATATCTATAATTTTGTATGTAACCCCTTCTCATGTACAGCACCATGGAATTAATGGTGCTATATAAATAATTATAATAACATTACCGCACGGGATCACAAATAATTCTTCCTTTGAAATAAAACATTATTTAAAAACAGACGATATTTCCTATCCTTCCATGTGCTGGGCTGTAAGTCCGCAGTGAGCACAGACCAGTAAGGCTATGTGCGCACTGGGCGTATTTTTTTGGGGCTGCATTTTTTCATCTCCAAAAATGCCGCTGTTTCAATAACACAACAATGTGTTTCTGGTGCTTTTTTGCTGCAGTTTTTTTTTAGTGCTGCATTTTCCAGCTCATTAGAAAGTCTCAGGTGAACCCCCCACAGAGTGGTGGTGGGAGCCTGACATGACGATGGGAGGGAGGAGTGACCGTGGGGGAAGATAGGGGGGACAGTAGGGAGTGAGATGAAAGGTAATCCAAAGGGTAGTGGTCTGAAGGTAGAGAGGAAATTACATAGATTTACGTGGGGGGTGGGGGGGAAGCAAAAATAGAGATGACCAAGGCTGAGGGTCCTCTTTGTCCTCGGATCAATGGATGATACTGCTCGCGGCCGTATAGGCCTTTGTAAGTATGAAGATGAAACATGCACTTAATGTAATTTTTCTTGTAATGCTGCATGAAGTGTTTGTATTGTTTTTAAACCCTTGTATTGCACTTTGTATACTATTTTCGGCCGGCTAGTGACGTCATAAGGGCGGTCCCGTTCCTCCTATATAAGGAAGGGGCGGGCACCACCGGCCATCTGTGACCCATAGAAGGGCGAGAGCCCGAAACGGTACCGTCGTCACCCTGGTACCCCCTCCCTGCACTCTGTATCCGCAACCCCTTCAATAAAGGACACCGCTATTTGCAGTCCCGGTGAGTGCCGTTTTCTTTTCCTCTTTTGACTTGGGTTCAATGTAATTTTTATATTACTGTTTATTGTGTTCACTTGTTGCAGCGGTTTGGTAATGAAATAAAAATAAAGTGTTTGCAATTTTTTAAGCAATCTTTTTTCTCACATGTATTTGGAGTGGACTCGCTCCACGAAAATCTCCTTAAAAACCTCTATGTCCACATACAGTCATGGCCAAAAGTTTTGAGAATGATACAAATATTAATTTTAACAAAGTCTACTGCTTCAATTTTTCTAATGGCAATTTGCATATACTCCAGAATGTCATAAAGAGTGATCAGCTTAACAGCAATTACTTGCTAAGTCAATATTTGCCTAGAAAATTAAATTTAACCCCCAAAACACATTTCAACATCATTGCAGTCCTGCCTTAAAAGGAGCAGCTAACATCGTTTTAGTGATTGTTCCATTAACACAGGTGTGGGTGTTGATGAGGACAGGGCTGGCGAACAATCAGTCATGATTAAGTAAGAATGACACCACTGGACACTTTAAAAGGAGGCCGGTGCTTGGTATCATTGTTTCTCTTCAGTTAACCATGGTTATCTTTAAAGAAACACGTGCAGCCATCATTGCACTGCACAAAAATGGCCTAACAGGGAAGAGTATCGCAGCTAGGAAGATTGCACCTCAGTCAACAATCTATCACATCATCAAGAACTTCAAGGAGAGAGCTTCCATTGTTGTCGAAAAGGCTCCAGGGCGCCCAAGAAAGAGCAGCAAGCGCCAGGACCGTATCTTCAAACTGTTTCAGCTGCGGGATTGGACTACCAGCAGTGCTGAGCTTGCTCAGGAATGGCAGCAGGCTGGTGTGAGTGCTTCTGCACGCACTGTGAGGCGGAGACTCTTTGAGCAAGGCCTGGTTTCAAGAAGGGCAGCAAAGAAGCCACTTCTCTCCAGAAAAAACATCAGGGACCGACTGATATTCTGCAAAAGGTACAGGGAGTGGACTGCTGAGGACTGGGGTAAAGGTACAGGGAGTGGACTGCTGAGGACTGGGGTAAAGGTACAGGGAGTGGACTGCTGAGGACTGGGGGAAAGGTACAGGAAGTGGACTGCTGAGGACTGGGGTAAAGTCATTTTCTCTGATGAATCCCCTTTTCGATTGTTTGGGACATCTGGAAAACAGCTTATTCGGAGAAGAAGAGGTGAGCGCTACCACCAGTCTTGTCTCATGCCAACTGTAAAGCATCCTGAAACCATTCATGTGTGGGGTTGCTTCTCAGCCAAGGGAATCGGCTCACTCACAGTCTTGCCTAAAAATACAGCCATGAATAAAGAATGGTACCAGAATGTCCTCCAAGAGCAACTTCTCCCAACCGTCCAAGAGCAGTTTGGCGCCCAACAATGCCTTTTCCAGCATGATGGAGCACCTTGCCATAAAGCAAAGGTGATAACTAAATGGCTCAGGGAACAAAGCATAGAGATTTTGGGTCCATGGCCTGGAAACTCCCCAGATCTTAATCCCATTGAGAACTTGTGGTCAATCATCAACAGACGGGTGGACAAACAAAAACCAACAAATTCTGCCAAAATGCAAGCATTGATTATGCAAGAATGGACGGCTATCAGTCAGGATTTGGTCCAGAAGTTGATTGAGAGCAGCCAGGGAGAATTGCAGAGGTCCTGAAGAAGAAGAGTCAACACTGCAAATATTGACTTGCTGCATTAACTCATTCTAACTGTCAATATAACCTTTTGGTATCATAATATGATTGCAATTATATTTCTGTATGTGATATAAACATCAGACAAACACAAATAATAACCAGAGGGCAGCAGATCATGTGAAAATATCATTTTGATGTCATTCTCAAAACTTTTGGCCATGACTGTACATAGTCTGCCTTTGAATTCTGTGTAGTTATAGTGACCCCTATTGGAAGTCTGATGCATAAACATGAGAAATACTTCACTAAATGTAAATCCAGATTGTAGATATCTGACCCTCAAGACTATGCCTAAAACTATTTTGAAGTGGAGATCAACAGCTTCTTGAAGTTTAACAGAGTTATCAGACAGTCATAGGAACTAAAGCAGCTGGCCCTGAAGATCGGATAAAACAGGCAAATAAGTATTGCCAAGAAGAAAAGCTATTGGCAGCGGTGGGATTCGAACCCACACCCCCGAAGAGACTGGAGCCTTAATCCAGCGCCTTAGACCGCTCGGCCACGCTACCTGCTATCTGTTGACTTTTTGGTCCTCCTGTTGGATGGCAATTAGAAAATGACCTGGGGTTAATTTTACTAAAAGTTCCGTTCCAGAAAAATCTCTCCTACTTCGTTATGTCTTCAGGAATATTGTGAGATGCAAAGAAATCCGAACATAGAAGTCATGTAGACTTGGATCTTGGCAAAATACTTTTTTAGTCTTTAGTGTTTCTTGAAAGAATGTTCTCCCCCTGATCCAGAGAGGAGCTTGGCAATTCATACACTAATTAACCCTGAAGGCGACCCCCTACCCAACAGTCCAGATCCCAATGCCGCACTATCAGAAGGGCATGTAAAAAACCGCACTTGCACAACGATCCAAAAAAACATTGTGTCCTGCAAGTCGTATATCAATTCATGTTATATTCCTTCCCAGTGTCTATTGGAAATGTTTCCCCATAAGACTTAAGGTACCGTTACACGGCTCAATATTGCAATGATCTCACTAAAGATCTCATGGGCTCGCGGTCGTTAGGAAATCGTTTTGGCATCGTTGGTGAGATGTCACACGTCTAGATATCGTGCACGACGCACCAGCGATCCAGCGAGCAGCTATCACTTGCATAACCCAGCGAATGATATTTGTTCACTGTGGTCAATAGGGGAAGTCATTAATGATATCGTTATCGCGGTGTAACACACAACGATGCAGCAGGTTGGCTGATCGAGGATCGTCTGATTTGAGAACATATTCTCAAACCTGCGATCAGCAATCCAACGATTTATCATTACAACATCCATCGCCGAGTCACACGCAACGATTCGCTAGAACGACTACAAACCCGTGACATTTCAGCGATATCGTTCATGATCTCCTACCGTGTAACAGGGCCTTTAAGAAGATTTCACATGTGGTTCCACCTGGCTCATTGGTCTTGGGGTATAATTCTCACTTCAGGGTCACCTCTGAGTTCACACCGCGGGGCCTCATTATTTTTTAATTTCATTCCAACAAGAGCAGCAAATTACACAACACATACAAGATAGTGTCGGTGAGCGGCTAAAGCATTGGATTAAGTATCTAGTCTCTTCGGGGGTGTGAGCTTGAATCCCATCACGGCCAGTAACAATCTTTATCGCAATGCTTTGTTGACCATTTTATTTGATCCTATTTCACTCAGCTGCTTCAGTACGGCTCCTGGGACTATCCGAGAACTCAATTAAATATCAAGAGCTATTGAGCTGCACTTTAAAATAGTTTCTTGCTGTGGACTTGAGGGTCTCCATCAGTAGTGTCAATACACATTTGCTAGTGAAGTAGATTGAAAGTTTTTAGGAAAAAGCAGCAGCTCAGCAAAGTGTTGTCGACAGGTCTGCAGTTAAAGGGGTTGTCCAGAATTCTATGAACATGGCTGACTCCTTTCAAAAACAGCGCTGCCCCTATCTACAGGTTTTGTGTAATATTCCAGTTTAGCTTCATTTAAGTGAATGGGCCTATGCTGTAATCTCACATGCAACCTGTAGACAGGGGTGGCGCTATTTTTGAAACAATGCAGGAAAGTTTTATTAATCCTGGATATCACCTTTAAAGCATAGCAAGTACCTGGTAGTGTGGCCGAGCGGTCTAAGGCGCTGGATTTAGGCTCCAGTCTCTCTGGAGGCGTGGGTTCGAATCCCACCACTGCCAACAATGTTTTTTATAGTAATACTATTTTATCTGATCTTATATCAGACAGCTCCACCAATGAATGGGTACATTTGAAGGCAATGAAGAAATAGAAATGGTAGACAGTGTCACCCCTCATTTACTATAACAGCGGCTCTACAGGTGAAATGAAGCGGCGCTTGTTATGGCTCATGCGTAGGGATGAGCGAGTACTGAAGTATTCGGACTCGCTATACTCGTAACGAGTAGGTCCCGATACTCGGGTAATCGTTTCGAGTATAGCGAGTCCAATGTAATCAATGGGGAAAGCGAATACTTTCGCAGTGTATCTATATACACTGCGAAAGTGAAATAAAAGTTAATAAAAGTTGTTAAAAATAAAAACATAACATACTCACCCATCCGACGGCTGCACCGGGACCCGAAAAGAACACATCCGTTGTAATTCTAGCACCTTGCAATCTGATGGCCAATCAGATGGCCGGTAGCGATTAGGTGGTGTGTGACGTCACACACCACCTGATTGCTATCGGCTAACTGATTGACCAGATTGCAAGGTCCTGGTCCTATCCCGATGCAGTCGTCGGATAGGTGAGTATGTTAGTTCACATCACGTTTTGTTCCTCTCCGTGGGGATCCTGTTTTTTGCAGGACTACACGGACAGGAACGGACAGGACCAGATGTGTAACTCTGGATGCCATTTCTGTGTCTGGATCTGCGATTTTAACGGATCTGGTCACAGAAAGAGCTGGGAGGGGCCGAGCCTGCAAAGCACAGACAAGTCTTGTTGGGGCTGACTTTCACTTTCGCAATGTGGCTACACATATTGTGAAAGGGAAAGCAATGAATGTCCCGCGATGCCAAACCGCATATCTGGTCTTTTGGAGTGAAGCTGCCGGCTGCGCTTGTTTACCGGTAACCATAGGGATGAATATGTAGCCTGAGCACAGCGATACATTACGTTAACGCTATGCGCTCAGGCTGAAAGATTCTAAATTTGAACGGATTCGTCAGTCTTATGGGTGACGCTGCTCTGCCCCTCGCCTCATTCGGATGTTTTGACAGAAAAAAAAATTATGGTTCTTGAAAGAAATGGAGGAAAACCTGATGAGCAACATAGAAAAAACTGAATGGTCCTCACAGGGTTAATGGATGAGTAGAACATGTTTAACATTTACAGTATTTTTTAAAAGAGATGCAGGATGATACAGAATAATCCATGTATGTACATGAAAATACAAACTGGCTTCTCAGGCTTTTCTCTGGCTGACCTCTCCCAGGAATTTGGTGTAGAAAATGTAGGAATGGAAAGGCGTTATTAAAAAAAAAACTCAAATAAATTTTTAGTTCGCATTTTTTTATTTTAGAATCTGAAAGTGGATCCCATCAGGTAGACGAGGTGGCCGAGTGGTTAAGGCGATGGACTGCTAATCCATTGTGCTCTGCACGCGTGGGTTCGAATCCCATCCTCGTCGATGCCAATTTGTCTTTTCCATCACCGGTTTTGTTTTTACATCTGCACGGACATCATTTTTCTCTACTGCCAAAAATGATCATCACTCAAACTGCAATGACTTCTTGAATATTTTTGCTATCAAACAAGAAAACGGAATGATGTCTGTCATACTTTTCAAATAGCGTAATTCAAAAGTAATCATGAAGTTTGACAAATCTCACCCTATATGACTCTTATTGCAATTTTTAGTGATATTCTGAGGCTGGAAACACACTGGCGTGTAAAAAACGGTCCGGTTGACATATCCGAGTGTCGTCCGATTTTTGGTCCATTTTGCATCCAACTGCGATGTGACTGTCCGACATTTCTCTCCAGTGTGTCCGTACCCTTGCTAGGAAACTCTTGATACTAATATCGAATATGTTACAATAAGTAGGGATCAAATGAAAAGTGAATTTGAAATTTTAATGATGTTTGTTCATTGAAATATACACTACTCAACAAATATAAAGGGAACATGTTAAATGTTCCCTTTATTTTTGTCAGCAGTCTAAAGGCCACGTCACACGCATCAATATCGATCACAATGTCGCCTGCAAAGTCACGTGATCGAGATCGTTAGAACAATTTTGCGATATCGCTTGTGTGGTGTCACAAGCATAGATCTCGTAAACGATTACACATTTGGAAACACGCCAGCGATGGAGCGCACAACCCAGCGATCGAGGCCAGCCAGTGTCAGGAATAGGCAAAATCGTCAATGAGCTCGTTTGCACGGTGTCACACAGAACGATGCTGCAGATCGTTCGCACGACCATCGCTTGATTTGAGGTCCTGCTCACAAATCTTCAAACAATCAAGTGATTTTTCATTGCAAGGTCGCTCTGTAACACGCAACGACGCACAAATGATATCGCTTAAGCGATAAAAAAAACATGTAGTTTAAGCAATATTATTAGCGATATTGAAGCGTGTGACGTGGCCTTTAGACCTATGCAATTGTCCATAAGTAGTACGCTGCTCAAAACAATAAAGGGAGCACTTAACATTTAACATGTTCACTTTATTTTTTGAGTAGTATATTTTATAGAGGGCTGGGTGTACCACAACACTACTGAGGGATAAGATGGTGGTTAGCTCTTTGCTATCATAATTCAGCATGACCCTAGACCCCATTGCGGTCCCCAATGACTGGAGGTTATGAAAAAAAATGTAGGGTTTAAAGGAGTTTTCCCATGAACAAAGTTAATTTTAAAGTTTATTTTAATCAATAGACATCAGAACAATAATAAGTTCCGCAATTGGATGTGTTTAAAAAAATGTTCCTGTGCTGAGATAATCTTATCTTATATATGTGTCCCTGCTATGTAGTGTGTAGTGGATGTGTCTGACTGTACAGGGACATGGTCTGATCATACCACATCTCCTGTACTGAGATAATCTTATATATGTGTCCCTGCTATGTACTGTTAAATGGCCAAATCATGGAGCATTGGTGGCTGCTGGATACAACTTCCATTCAGTTTCTGCTCCAAATCCCTAACAGTATATGCACATGACTGTTATGTACAGTGGTTACTCACACAAGAAAATAAGGCCTAATCAAAATCTACTGCACCTGACCCAGCCAGTTCATATGCAGACTAAAGTCCCTACAGTCCTTGTTGACACCTCTACAGGCTGAAATAACCCAAACTGCAAAACTCATAGATGAAAATTCAGACCTGGCTGCCTAAAAGGCTGTCGAGCATTTTTCATACCTCCTTAAGAACTAGTGAGAGGTACAGAGCACTGTAACCCTAAATAAGGCTGCTTTCACATTGCATATTTTTTTGATCCGTGGCTGTTCTTTTTACAATGGATCCGATTTGGCCCTAATGTTATACTTTGGGTACGGATTGGATCGGATTTGCCCTTAATGGCATCCGATTTTTGTCGGATCCGATTGTGTCTGATTTTTTGCTGTGCCCAAAATCGGAGACTGCTCCGATTTTGGGCACAGCGGATCAAATCGGACACAATCGGATCTGACAGGATCCGCGCCCATTAACATGGGGCCTATGGAGCATGGGTCCGAGAAAACATCGGATCAGTTCTCGGTTCAGATTTTAGTGTACTGAGCATGCTCAGTACACTACAACTGCTCTGTGCCACTGTATTTACATACATTGCGGAAGTGAAATTAAGTAAATGCAAGTGTTAAAAATAAAAATCTCTATGCTCACCTTTCCAGCGATCCCCCAACATCAGCATCTATCTCTGGATGCTTACAGCACCTGCCGTTACGTCACAACCGGTCACATCGCTATGTGGTCGCTGGTGAGATGTCAAACAAGGCCCCGTTACACGGTATGATATTGCTCAAACATCACGGGTTTGGATTCGTTCCAGCGACATCGTTACGACCTCGTTGCGTGTGACTGCGATGTGGTAACGATAAATCGTTGGATCGTTGATCGCAGACTTGAAAACATGTTCTCAAATCAGACAATCCACGATCAGCCAACCTGCTGCATCGTTGTGTGTGACACTACGATAATGATGTCGCTTTCGACTTTGCCCATTCACAGCAATGAGCAGGTATCGATCGCTGGGTTGTGCAAACAAAACCTGCTCACTACATCGTTGGGGAGTCGTCCACGATGTCTAGATGTGTGACATCTCAGATCTCACCAACTATATCAAAGCGATGTCCTAACAACCGCGCGCCCCCGAGATCCTTAGCGACATCGTTTCAACGTGCACGACGCAGCAACGTTGTAGTGAGCAGGTATCGTTCGCACAACCCAGCAAACAATACTTGTTCATTGATGTGAATGGGCAAAATCGTGAACGACATTGTTATCACGGTGTCACACACAACGATATAGCAGGTTGGCTGATCGTGGATCGTCTGATTTGAGAGCATGTCCTCAAACTTGTGATCAGCGATCCAATGATTTATCGTAACAACATCGCCGAGTCACACGCAACGAAGTCACTAGAGCGACTCCAAACCCGTGACGTTTCAGCGATATCGTTCACGATCTCGTACCGTGTAACGGGGCCTTTAAGAAGATTTCACATGTGGTTCCACCTGGCTCGTTGGTCTTGGGGTATAATTCTCACTTCAGGGTCACCTATTGGTACCATCACACGGGGAGATATCGCCGGCGATGTCGCCGAGATCTGCCTGTTCAGGCGATGTTGAAGCGACATCGCCTGTGAGTCGCCGGTGTAACAGGACGATTGAACGGCGATTAATCTCTGTTTCTGAGTTCAGAGATTTCCCAACAATGTTGGGAAATCAGGCGATGTAGCTTGAGCGATCCGTATGCCTACTGCCGTGTGACGCGGCGATAGCAATGGCACAGGCGATGTCTGTGTTCAGGCAATCCATTCTGTATGCCTCATTGACGGTGAGGTGGTGCTGTGTGACACGGCAATCTGAAAAGCCAACATCGCTTCAAGGTTGATTCAGGCGATTCCTGAATCACCGGTTCGACCTGGGTTGACGGTTAGATTGCTACGTGTGACATCTCACGAGCGACACTGCAGCGATGTGCGTGTTCATGAGATCGCCGCAACGTCGCCAGCGATATCTCCCCTTGTGACAGTACCATATGAGTTCACTGCCGCGGGGCCTCATTATTTTCTAATTTCATTCCAACAAGAGCAGCAAATTACACATCACATACAAGATAGTGTCGGTGAGCGGCTAAAGCATAGGATTAAGTATGTACCGTAGTCTTTTCGGGGGGGTGAGCTTGAACCCTATCACGGTCAGTAACAATCTTCATCGCAATGCTTTGTTGACCATTTTATTTGATCCTATTTCACTCAGCTGCTTCAGTACGGCTCCTGGGACTATCCGAGAACTCAGTTAAACATCAAGAGCTATTGAGCTGCACTTTAAAATTCTGCACTTTAAAATAGTTTCTTGCTGTGGACTTGAGGGTCTCCGTCAGTAATGTCAATACACATTTGCTAGTGAAGTAGATTGAAAGTTTTTAGGAAAAAGCAGCAGCTCAGCAAAGTGTTGTCGACAGGTCTGAAGTTAAAGGGGTTGTCCAGAATTCTATGAACGTGGCTGATTCCTTTCAAAAACAGCGCTGCCCCTATCTACAGGTTTTGCGTGATATTCCAGTTCAACTTCAGTTAAGTGAATGGACCTATGCTGTAATCCCACGTGCAACCTGTAGACAGGGGTGGCGCTATTTTTGAAACAATGCAGGAAAGTTTTATTAATCCTGGATATCACCTTTAAAGTTAAGCAAGCACCTGGTAGTGTGGCCGAGCGGTCTAAGGCGCTGGATTTAGGCTCCAGTCTCTCTGGAGGCGTGGGTTTGAATCCCACCACTGCCAACAATGTTTTTTATAGTAGGGTAATACTATTTTATCTGATCAGACAGACTCCACCAATGAATTTGAAGACAATAAAGAAATAGAAATGATAGACAGTGTCACCCCTCATTGATTGTAATAGCGGCTCTACTGGTGAAATGAAGCTACGGCTTGTTATGGCTCATGCGTAGGGATGAGCGAGTACTGAAATATTCGGACTCGCTATGCTCATAATGAGTAGGTCCTGATACTCGGGTAATCGTTTCGAGTATAGCTAGTCCAATGTAATTAATGAGGAAAGTACTGCATAGGAGAGATCAGGCACTGATTGTATTACAGGAAAAGCTCATGAAAGTGAGAAATGCCTGGAGAATGACAGGTGACTGAGAATCATGTAAATAAATATACAAAGATTGGAATCTATGCTCCACGTGGCTCGTTGGTCTAGGGGTATGATTCTCGCTTTGGGTGCGAGAGGTCCCGGGTTCAAATCCTGGACGAGCCCAACTTTTCTTCATTGCAATAAAAATTAAAGCTTTTCCACATAATTAAAAAGCTCAAATAACTGTCTGTTATAGAAAACTTTATGATCCTTTTTAGATTATATTACATGGAGAGCAGCATTATCGTGATTACAGTTTTGCACATAACTTGCACTATAGTAGCAATCAGATTTTTATCATACATATAATATTAGTGATTTTCTTGCACATTGAAAACAGTATTATAATAATCTTTATTATATTTATTAGCTGTATATCATAGCTCCACCACTACTTAATAACTTGTAACTCTGGATGCCATTTCCGTGTCTGGATTTGCGATTTTGACAGATATGGTCACAGAAAGAGCTGGGAGGAGCCGAGCCTGCAAAACACAGCTTGACTTCTACCTTCCGGGTCTTTCCATCGTCTCTGGGTACAACCTTGGTGATGAGTCCCATTGGGCAGTCATTCCGATGAGCCTCTTTGTCTTCCAGCAGAACGACGTCTCCTTCTTGTAGGTTAGGAGTTGACTCCTGCCATTTGTGATGGTTTTGAAGCAGATGCACGTACTCAGCCTTCCACCGATGCCAGAACACGTCGGACAGATGTTGTACCTGTTTCCATTGACATCTGAAAATGTCCTTTTGGTTGAAGTCCCCGGGAGGAACAGCTCCAATCTTCTGTGTAAGGACTGTAGCTGGAGTGAGAATCATTGGAGCGTCGGGGTTGGATGATACAGGAACCAGAGGTCTGGCATTTATTATAGCGGACAATTCTGCAAGGAAAGTGACCAGCACTTCGTGGGGAAGGGGAAGTTTGTGATTTAGTAGCATGGAATCGAGGAGTCATTGTGCAATTCCAATCATGCGCTCCCAGGATCCACCCATGTGTGATGAGTGTGGAGTGTTGAACACCCAGATGCAGCCGTTATCGGTCAAGAAGTTGTCTAGATGCAGTTATTTGCAAGCTTCTGTGAAGTTAGTTCCACAGTCGGACCGGAGTTGTTTAGCAGGCCCCCGGATGGAGAAGAACCTTCTTAGGGCATTAATGAAGCAGGAAGAATCCATGGATTCGATTACCTCAATGTGAACTGCACGGATGCTGAGACAGGTAAATAAGACAGCCCATCGCTTACTGCTCGCAGCTCCTCCACGAGTTCTTCTTGTGATAACTGACCATGGACCAAAGACATCTACACCGACATACGAGAATGGCTGATCTGTACTTAGACGATCTGTTGGAAGATTCGCCATCTGCTGGTGTTGATGTTTTCCTCTTAACCTTTGGCACGTAACGCATCTATGGAGCACTGAAGAGACGCATCTCTTCATCCCGACGATCCATAAACCGGCGGACCTGATGCTGCCTTCAAGTAAGCTGTCTACCTTGATGCTGCACCTGTTCGTGATAGTGTCGGACCAATAAGATAGCAACGTAGTGCCAACCTGGAATGATAATAGGGTTCTGTTCTTTGTTGTGTAGTTCAGATTTCCCTATCCGGCCGCCCTCTTTTAGCAGCTTGTTATGATCGAGCACTGGGTTCAGTTTGAAGAGCGAACTATTTTTAGTAAGGTTGACGCTCCTTGTGATGCTGTCGATCTCGTGGCGATATACTTCTTGCTGTACACACGAGGATGACTTGTTCGGCTTGTTCCTTGTCGACGACGGTAGGATGCTTCTCGCACATGTATCAGCCGTGACACGTTGAAGACTTGTCATTCGTGAAACAGTCAGCTATGTGAATAAGATGAGCGACAACTCGTACTGCAGACGACCAGCTTGAGAAATGTTCGAAGCGATGAGGTCTCAACTTCTGTTTTGATGTCACTGAAGTATAACGAGCAGAGACAGTTGGTCTAATTTCCTTGTCGGATTCTGGTTCCACCAGTTCGTACGTGTTGCTGATGTAGTTATCACAGGTATCTTCATACAAGATTCTTGGAGGTGTCAGCCACATGTTGTCACCGAGTTTGGATGCAGCCGTGAGTCTCGTTCCTCGGTCGGCTGGATTTAGATCGATGGGAATGTGATGCCATTGTTCAGGATGAGCGAAGCTTCTGATGCGTTCTACTCTGTTACTCACATAGACATAGAACTGCTTCGTTTGATTATGTATGTACCCCAATACCACTTTACTATCAGTGTAGAATGTGAAGGAATCGATTGTGAGGTCCATTTCATCTCTCACAACTTCAGCGATTTCTACTGCCAATACTGTTGCACAGAGTTCAAGTCTAGGTACTGAGTGTGCGGGTTTGGGTGTGAGTTTGGCTTTACCCAAGATGAAACCGCAGTCCACTTCATTGTGCGTTCCCAAGATCTTCAGATAAGCTACCGCAGCAATGGCTTCTGTAGACGCATCAGAGAAAATGTGGGCTTCTCTTCTAATGACAACTGAAGAGGACTTTGCAGAATAACAACGAGGGATTCGGAGTTGTTCTAGTGTCTTCAGAGACTTCTTCCAATCCTCCCATCGTTGTTTATGGGACGACAGTGGAGCATCCCAATCTGTATTTTCGGCAGTAAGCTGTCTAAGCATGATCTTGCCTTGAATGGTGACAGGTGCGACAAATCCTAGAGGATCATAGATACTGTTTATCATGGATAGGACTCCTTGTTTAGTGAATGGCTTGTCGCAGGGTGATACTTGAAGGTGAAAGCATCACATTTGATGTCCCATAGCAGGCCAAGGCTGTGTTGCATGAGAGGGACGTCTGAACCCAAGTCGAGGTTTCTCAAGCTCGTGACATAGTATTCTGGTGGAAATGCTTCCATTACCTCTGGACTGTTGGATACAATCTTATGGAGTCTGAGATTTGATGAAGAAAGCATCTCAAGAGTTCTGGAAAGCAGGTTAATAGCTTCTTCGCTCAAGGATAAGGACTTGAGCCCATCGTCTACGTAGAAGTTGCTTTCGACAAATTGGCGTACCTCATGTCCATACTCTTTCTCACCTTCGCAGGCGGCCCGTCTCAGTCCATAGATTGCAACAGCAAGGGCTGTTCCCGAAGATGTGTACCCTCATCCGGTAGTTCATGACTTTGTTTTGGACATTGTTGTCCTTGTGCCATAGGAACCTGAGATAGTTCCGGCTGTCTTCTTTCACAACGAAGCAGTGGAACATCTGCTGGATGTCGGCCATTATCGCCATGGGTTCTTGCCTGAAGCGAATCAACACTCCTATGAGACTGTTGTTCATGTTGGGTCCAGTAAGAAGTAGGTTGTTAAGGGAGACGCCTTCGTGCTGGGCGCTGGAGTCGAACACCACCCTGATCTGGTTGGATTTATGAGGATGGTAGACCCCGAAAGATGGGAGGTACCAACATTCTTCTTGTTCATTCAGCCGTGGTGCTGGTTCAGCATGACCTCGGTCGAGGATATTTTGCATGAAATCAACAAAGTGTCTCTCCATCTCTGGTCTTCTTTTTAAAGTACGTTTCAGAGAGGAGAACCTTGCAGTCGCTTGTTGGAAGTTGTTTGGTAACCTTGGCCTTGGAGAGCGAAATGGTAACGGGGCTACCCAACTGTTAAAGTCATCTTGAGAGAATTCTTTGTCCATAATTCTTATGAATTCCTTGTCTTCTCTCGTTGGTGCCAACTAGTTGTCTTCATTTGTAGACTTGAACACTGTTGACCCGAAGTAGTCATCACAGAGATTGTGCGTGTCCACGCCGTCAGGCGGTTGCCACCTGGTGCTGCTCGGTTTTTCTTTCACCCAGTAGTGATGCGGACATGGTTGAAAGCAGGTGCCGCGACTGTTCAGGAGGATGTGCGTCTTGTAGGAGGAGATCGCATCGGGTCTCTTCATTCTGCCTATGCAGACGCTTCCTATGATCACCCAGCCTAGGTCGTAGCGCTGAGCGAATGGCTCATCATGCGGCCCGTTGATTTTTTGGCGCACCTTGTGTATCCGGAGGATGTCTTTTCCAAGCAAGATCAGGATTTTTGCACTGTGGTCGAGAGCTGGAATCTTGCTGGCAATAGTTCTCAGGTGAGGATGGTGAAGAGCCTCCTCTGGTGTCAGTATCTCTTCCTGGTTAGCCGGTATCTGGTTGCATTCAATGAGTGTCAGTAGAGGTATCTCTGTAGTATTTTCAAGAGATGTTACCTCGAAACCAGTGGCCCTTCTTCCGCAAACTTCTGAGGTGCCGCTGCAAGTGCCTAGTGTGTAGGGATAGGTGTTTCCTTTTAATCTGAACAAGTCAAAGAGTTCTGACCTGGCCAGTGACCTGTTGCTCTGGTCGTCCAGGATGCTGTAGACCTTCACGGCCTTTCCGGGTGGCCCTTGGAGTACACCTTTACCAAGCATATTTTCGCACAAGACTTGTCCCAGAGACCTTCTCCACAGACATCGGTGCATGAGGAGGATACTGTGAGATGGCTCGTTGCTTTGTCTGTACTCTCCCCGCCATGGTCTATGGTGGGGGAATGCGTCAACATTGAGTCAGATTGTGACGGATGGAGCGCTTGTATGTGGTCTTCACTGTCGCACTCTATACACTTGATGGCAGTGACACAATCTTTAGCAATGTGGTCGGTAGAAGTACAGCACCTGAAGCACACTCCAAACTTCTTCAAGAGTTCCTTTCGTTCTTGAAGTGGTTTCTTCCTGAAGCCACTTCTTCAGGGGATGCAGCAATTTATGGATAGGACACTGGCGGTTTGAATTTTCTACCTTCTCACTTTCATTGGCCTTGTCTGGCGGTGATGTCGGTGTAGGCAGAACCTCAGTCTTTTTTGTAGATACCGGACCACTGCAGTTTTTGTAGCGTGAACTCTCATACTTAGGAGATGATGCAGAGCCGCTGAGTTCTTCATAACAGATGCTGCGGTCGTTTTTGCACTCTGCAATCTCCTTGATGAAGTCACAGAAGAAGGAGAATGGAGGGAAGGAGACTTGGTATTGTCTCTTGTAGTTTGACCATCATGTGGTCCACTTTTCTTGGACATTGTAAGGCAACTTGGCGACGATGGGTTTCACCCCACGAGCTGTTTCCAGGTAGCTAAGGCCAGGCAGATGTGTGTCTGTCTTGGCAAGCTGGAGCTCGGACAGCAGGTCGCTGAGTTCCTGGTACTTTAAAGCGTCCTTGCCGGATATTTTGGGAAAGTCAGAGTTGTTTGAGCAGAGCATCTTCGATAGCTTCAGGACTGCCAAACCCTTTCTCTAGTCTGTCCTATGCGGTTGCGAGACCAGTCGTTGGGTCATTGACGTAAATGGATCTGAGCTTCTTGATTCTCTCTGTAGATTGTGGACCTAACCACCTGAGTAGCAGATCCAGCTCTTCGGCAGCAGAAATACCGACATCACCGATTGCGGTTTTGAAGGTACACTTCCACCCTCTGTAGTTTTCGGGCTGGTCGTCGAACCTTGTGAGACCTGTGTTGGTGAGTTATCGGCGAATCATGTACCTCGCAAAGTCAGACATGTCTGCTCTTTCTGACCTTGGGGGTACACTTGCTGGCTGAGCAATGCTATTAGTCTGGGCTGTAGCTTCTTGACTCAGGAATGTGGGAAGGAATGGAGTCGCATAGGCATTTAGGTAAGCGACTGGTTCGGTGTGTACAGTTCCTGTTGAATGCGGAGTCGGAACTACACAGTTGTCAGTCGTGTGGTGCGTTACCGACATGTTGGGTTGCATATGGACATTGGCATATGGAGGTTGTTCAAGGGCAGGGTCTGGCTGTGCACTGAAGTGTGAAGGTGGTTCAGATTTGAATGTCTGAGGCACATTGGACTGACCTGTGAAGCTGGAAGCTGCGGGCGGATCAGCGTCTTGATGCTCTGGAGAAGCGTTGTCGCTGACGGGAATGTTGGTGTCGATCGGTGGTTCGCTGGCTTGGCTCAGCGCGTAGTCTCTCGAGCGCTTTAGGGGGTCTTCCGTGTCGAGTTCATACAAACTGATGCTGCCTTCTTGGCTTCCACCTAGAGCTTGCTCAAAGACCTTTAGCCTGGCCATGGCTGCCGCATGTTCACATTCCTTTTGTAGGGCTTCCGCCTCCGCCTTCTTTCGCGCAGACTCTGCTTCCATGACTGCTTTCTTCTGGGCGAAGACAGCTAGTACTTTTGTTGTTTCTGCTTCAGCACGCGCCTTTATAAGCTGCTCGCTGAGGGTTGAGTACCTTGATGAGCCCGATTTGAGTGAGTGCCTTGAGCTCCTAACAGACCTGGATTTGTGAGATGCCACTTCTGACATTTGTGCTATTTTTGCTTCAGTCTGGTTCACGATGTCGCGCACGGTGCAGTCTCGTTCAGCATCGAGCTGTTGGAAGTCCTGGAGTTCCTTTAGAGACTCGGGCGTATTTAGTTTCAGCAGGGTAAAGATGTATTTTTTGGAAGTGTCCGTGTAAAACTGGTATGCGGAGTACAGTTGTTCTAGGGCTCCCTCTGGTGGTAGCTCATGAGCGCCTGGCACAGATAACACAGTGACTTGTTTTATCACTCTTTGCCAAAGTAATGTTATGTGGATAAGCTGTTCACTTCTGGCTGTTTCTAAGTTCTCTTTAACTCTCCATGTTGGTTTGGTTAACCGTTTAGGTCTTTCACTATGAGTAGACTGAGAGTCCATCATTTCTCTGTGTTGATTCAGGATGGGCAGTGAATGAGAGCTTTGCATCTCAAGAATTGTGCACAGGATTGCAAGGGTGGGGGTTTTCTGCTCCTGGTTGTCAGGGAGACGGAATACAATGTATCAGTTCTGTGCTTATAGAATCTATGCAGGCTGTATTGCAAGTCTATTCACTGCATCCTGACAATAGTTTATAGATGATCACTTCTCAGGCAGAATTTATAACCTGTAGACTGTTCTTGGTGACATGTTATTCTCTTCACTGAGCTTATGTCTGTTTGCAGGCTCATGTACTCTGCTGTACAGTTATGTTGTGGCTTGTGATCAGTCTTATTTAGGCAATCTTGTCTCTGGATTGGATGCAGTATACTGCTCCTGGTAACAGGTTCTTACTGATCGTGAGCTGTATACGATCCCAATTACAGCTAATCCTTTTTACTGTTCTGTCCCCATCTGATGGCTGTAAATCTAAGCGCTCTAATTACCAGTCCCTTAGATAATTATATGCTCTGTACTTACCCCATCAGGGGCAACAGACAGTTTTCAACTCGATCATCACTGCAGCTGCAGTAAGACAGAAGAACGCTGTAGTTTTCTTCCAAATCTTGTATTAGTCACAATAACGATAGGTAAAAAGGAATAATCTGTACAGGGAGTATACAACATGTGACTTCAGTAACAGCTTCTACAGACTAAGGCTGGTTTCACACTGCGGTCAGATCAGGTCAGGTTCGATCAGGTTTTGTGTTTCAAAACCAGGAGTGACTCCAAAACCTAGAACAGGTGTCAGTCTTTCAATTATAGTTTTTCTCTGCAAGTTAATCTTCTGGTTCCTCTCCTGGTTTTGGCACACAAACCTGATCGAACCTGATCAGTGAAAAACCGCAGTGTGAAACCAGCCTAACTGAGGAAGAAAGGAGGGCATCCTGTACAGACACAACTAAGGGAAGAGGACAGGGACAAACTTCATAAGCCACCTACCAAACAACAGGAATTTCCTGATTGGAGGAAATATATACAATACAAGAGTAGGCATTACAGGTTGTTCCCATTCATGGGACGCAACAGGGCTGACTTTCACTTTCGCAATGTGGCTACACATATTGTGAAAGGGAAAGCAATGGTTAAAAATAAAAAACAATGTTCACCTCTCTGCCGAATGTCCCGCGATGCAAAACCGCATATCCGGTCTTTTGGAGTGAAGCTGTTGGCTGAGCTTGTTTACCGGTAACCAAAGGGATGAATGTAGCCTGAGCACAGCGATACATTATGTTAACACTATGCACTAAGGCTGAAAAATTCTAAATTTGAACGGATTCGTCAGTCTTATGGGTGACGCTGGTCTGCCCTAACCTCATTCGGCTGTTTTGATAGAAAAAAAAAAATTATGGTTCTTGAAAGAAATGAAGGAAAAACTGAAGAGCAACATAGAAAAAAATGCATGGTCCTCACAGGGTTAATGGAGGAGTAGAACACATTAAACTTCTACAGTATTTTTTTAAAGAGACGCAGGATAATACAGAATGATCCATGAATGTACATGAAAATATAAACTGGTTTCTCAAGCTTTTCTCTGGCTGACCTTTACCAGGAATTTGGTGTATAAAACGTAGGAATGGAAAGGCGTTATTAAAAAAAAAACGCAAATAAATTTTTAGTTCGCATTTTTTTATTTTAGAAACCGCAAGTGGATCCCATCAGCTGATTCTCAGGTAGACGAGGTGGCCGAGTGGTTAAGGAGATGGACTGCTAATCCATTGTGCTCTGCACGCGTCGTTCGAATCCCATCCTCGTCGATGCCGTTTGTCTTTTCCATCACCGGTTTTGTTTTTACATCTGCACCTACATAGAAATTCTCTACTGCCAAAAACGATCATCACATCACTCAAACTGCAACGGCTTCTTGAATATTTTTGCCAACAAGCAAGAAAACGGAATGATGTCTGTCATACTTTTCAAATAGAGTAATTCAAAAGTAATCATGAAGTTTGACAAATCTCACCCTATATGACTTTTATTGCAACTTTTGGTGATATTCTTAGACTGGAAACACACCGGCGTGTAAAAAAACGGTCCGATTGACATATCCGAGAGTCGTACAAGTGTCGTACGATTTTTGGTCTGATCCAACTGCGATGCGACTGTCCAACATTTCTCTCCAGTGTGTCCGTACCCTTGCCAGGAAACTCTTGATACTAAAATCGCATATGTTCCAATAAGTAGGGATCACATGAAAAGTGAATTTGAAATTTTAATGATGTTTGTTCATTGAAATATACACTACTCAACAAAATAAAGGGAACATGTTAAATGTTACGTGTTCCCTTTATTTTTGTGAACAGTCTAAAGGCCACGTCACACGCATCAATCTCGATCACGATATCGCCTACATAGTCACATGATCGAGATCATTAGAACAATTTTGCAATATCGCATGCGCGGTGTCACAAGCATAGATCTCGTTAACGATTACACATTTGGAAACACGCCAGCGATGGAGCGCACAACCCAGCGATCGAGGCCAGCCAGTGTCAGGAATTGGCGAAATCGTCAATGAACTCGTTTGCACGGTATCACTCAGAATGATGCTGCGGATCGTTCGCACGGATCGTTCGCACGACCATCGCTTGATTTGAGGTCCTGCTCACAAATCTTCAACCAATCAAGCGATTTTTCATTGCAAGATCACTCGGTTACACGCAATGACGCACAAACAATATCGCTTAAGCGATTAAAAAACCGTGTCGTTTAAGCGATATCGATGGCGATATTGAAGCGTGTGACGTGGCCTTTAGACCTATGCAATTGTCCATAAGTAGTACGCTGCTCAAAACAATAAAGGGAGCACTTAACATTTAACATGTTCACTTTATTTTTTTAGCAGTATATAGGGACAAGATGGTGGTTCGTTTTATGCTATCATAATTCAGCATGACCCTAGACCCCATTGCGGTCCCCAATGACTGGAGGTTATAAAAAAAAAAAAGTAGGGTTTAAAGGAGTTTTCCCATGAACAAAGTTAATTTTATAGTTCATTTTAATCAATAGACATCAGAACAATAATAAGTTCCACAATTGGATGTGTTTAAAAAAAATGTTCCTGTGCTGAGATAATCTTATATATGTGTCCCTGCTATGTACTGTGTAATGGATGTGTCTGTCCATAGAGGGAAATGGTCTGATCATACCCCATCTCTTGTGCTGAGATAATCTTATATATGTGTCCCTGCTATGTACTGTGTAATGGATGTGTCTGACCGTACAGGGACATGGTCTGATCATACCAGATCTCCTGTGCTGAGATAATCTTATATATGTGTCTCTGCTATGTACTGTGTAATGGATGTGTCTGTCCATAGAGGGAAATGGTCTGATCATACCCCATCTCCTGTGCTGAGATAATCTTATATATGTGTCCCTGCTATGTACTGTGTAATGGATGTGTCTGACCATACAGGGACATGGTCTGATCATACCACATCTCCTGCGCTGAGATAATCTTATATATGTGTCCCTGCTATGTACTGTTAAATGGCCAAATCTGACCGGGCATGGAGCATTGGTTTGATTCTGGACAAAGGAAGATGCAAAAGAGTATACAGACATTACGCCCCAACATGTCCGATTATCCACCACGCTCGGCTCCTTCGGACGGAACCTGAAAACCCACCTCTTCAGGAAAGCTTACAGCCCGCAATGACTGAGCTCCCGCCCCACTGCCACTGGAGCTGCCGCCCCACCGGCACCTGACCTGTTGCACCCCTGACCTACTGTCTCCTTCCCCATTATCCTTTAGAATGTAAGCCTGCAAGGGCAGGGTCCTCTCCCCTCTGTACCAGTCTGTCACTGTGAGGCTGGCTTCACACCATGGCAAGGTCTGGTCCGATATAAAACAAACATTTTTCGGTTGCGCCACATTGTTTGCTAAAGGCAGATTAAATTCTCCGTTATATTAATTCCTCACTCACCTTTTCTGGTTTTGCCGTCTCTGCACAACCAGATTGTAGGCTCAGTGGTGAGGAAGTGATCCGAGACCTTTGCTCGCCGGTTCCTGGTTCCAAAGTGATTGTCCAGCTCCAACTCGCTTCTCCGGGTCCCGTGATCAATCACGTGTCTATTAAACCAGCCAGGTCCTTGTGTGCAGAGCTACTCTCTTCCACCACACTCCCAGCAGGGAGGATAGATTAAGGAGCAATATAGAAATGGTGGTATTTAAAATACACAAGGACACTGCACTGGTCTGGTCCGAGGCTGTCCGGTGTAAATCAGACAGCCCCAGACCGGTTTGTGGCCCCATAGTACCCGAATCCGGGAGAATTCAGATTATTCTCACCAGACACAAAAATGTTGCTTGCAACGTTTTTGTGTCCGGGAAGAAAACCCACCCCAAAAAGCCAGATCCCGGATTGTCCCGGATTCTCCAGGATCCGGGGCTATCCAGTTCTCCCTAACATAGGAGCCTATGGAGCCGGATTGCCCCGGTTCGGGCGAATCTGGGAACCGGATACTGGCAGCTGCACGCCGCTGTTGTTTCAGGACTGCGGCTAGCTCCATGCTGCTGCGATCTTGAAAAATCAGCAGCTGCGGCTGCAATTACAGCCATCTGGCTGCACACAGGACCACATCCTGTACACAGCAGGGAATAGAATTAATGACCATGGAGAAATCAGCAAATAGGCAAATATGAATCTTCATTGATCCACTCGGCTCTCAACATGAGCTTTATTATTATGAGCTGAAATGAAAAAAAAAATTTATTCTGGAGGATATTGATTTTTGCACAATTTATGGAGAATTAAATTTCGCTCAAATAAAATTCACTTATCGATATTTTTTGACTAAATGAATGTTCAGTCCACAGCTTCTCCTGAGTATGGAAGCCTTTATACACAAGTCATTGCTTCTGGCTGAGAATTCTCCATACAAATTGAGTCCAAAGTAACATACCGTAATCTTTATCTCACAGCATCACCTGGACGCTGTAATCAGGGAATGTGTATTAAGTGTAATGATAATCATTGATAACCCGTTCAGCAGCTCAGGAGGTTCAGGTTCTCACAGTAAACGCTCAGCTCCAGGCTCCATCTTTGTGTGACCTCCACTTAAAGGGAAACTGTCACCAGGTTTTTGCCATCCCATCTGAGAGCAGCATAATGTAGAAATAGAGACCCTGATTCCAGCGATGTATCACTTACTGAGCTGCTTGCTGTCATTTTGATAAAATTAGTGTTTTCTCTGTTGCAGATTTAGCAGTCTGTGAATATGCCGGCAGCAGGCAAAGTAGACTGCTAATGATAATCTCCAGCTGATTAAACAGTGATTTTATCACAACTACACTGAGCAGCCTAGTAAGTGACACATCGCTGGAATCAGGATCTCGGGTCCTATATTATGTTATTCTCAGATTAGGTTGCAAAAACCTGGTGACAGGTTCCCTGTAAAACTACAGCTGCTGTCAGGGACTCCTCAAAATCCAGCCATTCATCAGTAAAGGTAAAGACAGCATTAATAGGTAGCTGATACATTGGAAATAAACCTCATGAAAAAATACAAGTTGCATTAATGATTAGGCTTTGTGCCAATATAGTATGTGTGCTGTGAATTTTTGATGTCCAAAACATGCACCAGGGTTAAATTATTTGGACCCGAAGCCCATCAGGTTTATCAGGTTTTTAAGGGTTCTATGGTTTTAACTCGTACAAATTTTAACATGTAACAATATAGTTTTTTGGGATTTTTCATCTCCACATTCAGTATTGAGGTGGATCTTCCGGTGGCTGCTGGATACAACTTCCATTCAGTTTCTGCTCCAAAACCCTAACAGTATATGCACACGACTGTTATGTACAGTTTTTACTCACACAAGAAAATAAGGCCTACCGCATATACTCGTGTATAAGCCGACCCGTGTATAAGCCGACCCCCCTACTTTTGCCCCCAAAACCTGGGAAAACCTATTGACTCGTGTATAAGCCGAGGGTGGACTCCAGCACAGGTATACAGCCCCCAGCAGTGTGGTATACAGGCCCCCCAATGGTAGTATACAGCAGCCTCCCCAGTGGTAGTATACAGCAGCAGCCCCAGTGGTATATACAGCAGCAGCTCCAGTAGTTAGTATACAGCAGCCCCAGAGGTATATACAGCCCCAGTGGTAGTATACAGCATCCCCAGAGGTATATACAGCCCCAGTGGTAGTATACAGCATCCCAGAGGTAGTATACAGCAGCCCCAGAGGTAGTATACAGCAGCCCCAGAGGTAGTATACAGCAGTCCCAAAGGTATATACAGCAGCCCCAGTGGTAGTATACAGCAGCCCCAGAGGTAGTATACAGCCCCAGTGGTAGTATACAGCAGCCCCACAGGTATATACAGCCCCAGTAGTTAGTATACAGCAGACCCACAGGTATATACAGCCCAGTGGTAGTATACAGCAGCCCCAGAGGTATATACAGCCCCAGTGGTAGTATACAGCAGCCCCACAGGTATATACAGCCCCAGTGGTAGTATACAGCAGCCCCAGAGGTATATACAGCCCCAGTGGTAGTATACAGCAGCCCCAGAGGTATATACAGCCCCAGTGGTAGTATACAGCAGCCCCAGAGGTATATACAGCCCCAGTGGTAGTATACAGCAGCCCCACAGGTATATACAGCCCCAGTAGTTAGTATACAGCAGCCCCACAGGTATATACAGCCCCAGTGGTAGTATACAGCAGCCCCAGAGGTATATACAGCCCCAGTGTAGTATACAGCAGCCCCAGAGGTATATACAGCCCCAGTGTAGTATACAGCAGCCCCACAGGTATATACAGCCCCAGTGGTAGTATATAGCAGCCCCAGTGGTATATACAGCCCCAGTGGTAGTATACAGCAGCCCCAGAGGTATATACAGCCCCAGTGGTAGTACACAGCCCCCCCTCCTTAATATGCGTCCCCCAGTAGTAATAAACAGCCCCCCCTCCTTATCATGTTCCCCCCCGGCTGCGGCAGCTGTGAAAATAACAAACAGTTTATACATCACCTTCCGGCAAAGCTCTCCGCTTCTCCGGTCCTCAGCTCCTCCGCTCGCGGCTTCTTCTTCCTTGATGTGCCGGCTTGTGACAGCGCGCAGGAAATGACGTCATCTCCTGCGCCCGGTCACATGACACCGGCACAACAAGGAAGAAGAAGCCGCGAGCGGAGGAGCTGAGGACCGGAGAAGCGGAGAGCTGCGCCGGAAGGTGATGTATAAAGTGTTTGTTATTTTCACAGCTGCCGCAGCCGGGGGGGACATGATAAGGAGGGGGGGGGCTGTTTATTACTACTGGTTGACGCATATTAAGGAGAGGGGGCTGTGTAGTGCAATATGCACGGCATCCCCCCGCCGCTGATGGACGGGGGGATGCCGTGCATATTCATTGCACTAATGAGGCGGCCCCACGTGACCGCCTGCGGTCACCGCGGCCCCCTCCTGCCTCCTCCAGCCCCCGGTCACAGCTCCCCCCCCACAGCATACCGTATGACCCGTGTATAAGCCGAGGGGGGACTTTTCAGCCCAATTTTTGGGCTGAAAAACTCGGCTTATACACGAGTATATAAGGTAATTAAAATCTACTGCACCTGACCCAGCCGGTTCATATGCAGACTAAAGTCCCTGCAGTCCTTGTTGACACCTCTACAAGCTGGAATAACCCAAACTCCAAAATCTATAGATGAAAATTCAGACCTGGCTGCCTAAAAGGCTGTCGAGCATTTTTCATACCTCCTTAAGAACTAGTAAGAGGTACAGAGCACTGTAACACTAAATAAGGCTGCTTTCACATTGCGTATTTTTTGGATCCGTGGCTGTCCATTGTAAAACAGACAGCCACGGATCCAATTTGTCCCTAATGTTATCCTTTGGGTACGGATTGGATCAGATTTGCCCTTAATGACATCCGATTTTTGTCAGATCCGATTGTGTCCGATTTTTTGCTGTACCCAAAATCGGAGACTGCTCCGATTTTGGGCACAGCGGATCAAATCGGACACAATCGGATCCGACATGATCCGCGCCCATTAACATGGGGACCTATTGAGCACGGGTCCGAGAAAACATCGGATAATTTCTCGGTCCCGATTTTAGTGTACTGAGCATGCTCAGTACACCAAAACTGCTCTGTGCCAATGTATTTACATACATTGCGGAAGTGAAATTAAGTAAAAGCAAGTGTTAAAAATAAGAAATCTGTATGCTCACCTTTCCAGCGATCCCCCAACATCAGCATCTATCTCTGGATGCTCACAGCACCTACTGCTACGTCACAAACGGTCACATGACCGGTTACCGCGGTAACTGCGGTCATGTGACCAATGACATTGATTGGGTAGCCCCACCCAGCCAGGTCCTGTAAGCATCGGGAGCTAGATGCCGACATTGGGGAATCGCTGGAAAGGGGAGCATAGAGATTTTTTATTTTTAACCCTTGCATTACTTTAATTTCACTTCCGCAATGTATATATATATATATTGTGTAAGTTAAAGTGCCCAGTACAGCTGTATCTGTGTCCGGACCCATGAAAACCACGAACCCAGACACAGAAATAGCATCTGGAGGTCACCTCCGATGGTGTTCGTTCCTGTCCGTGGGGTCCTGCAAAAAGTAGGATCCCATGGACAGGAAAAAATACACAGTGTTAAACCAGCCTAAGGAAGTTGTGCAAAGATTCAAGAGCTCCTAAGGAAAAAAACATGAAACACAAATACAAAGTGAAAAAATGTAAGTACCACTTCTAGAAAGGAAAGTCTCAGGGTACCGTTACACACACAGATAATTGTGCAGACATTGTTTGCAGATCTCTGGTTGTAGTGAAATCATGGACACATTGCTCCATTTGTACACAAAATGTAACAATGTGTCCATGATTTCACTACAACCAGAGATCTGCAAACAATGTCTCTACAATTATCTGTGTGTGTAACGGTACCCAGAGATTTGACAGCAAAGATAAAAAACCTAGCTGGTATCTATCAGAGTGGCATAAATCCTTGGCAGTATGGCTGAAAACCCAAGCACCATCTCCATTGGAATGTAGCCAGCAGAGAAAACCAGTAAGTGTAAGGCATAAATAGGCCCACCCGCAGTGTGATAGGACAGACTAAGTGATGAATGAAAACACCTGCTAACTGAGAAGTATAAAACAAAGGTAAAAGATAATTAGCAATTGAATAGAGACTGAACCTGCTGTGGCTCAGTGGAGAAGAAAGTTGATTGAATTCTGAGGCATGACAACAATGTATTTGTTCCTTTGGTGGAGTTTTGGTAGGGAGAGACGCTTCAAGCACATGTTGGTGTGTTTTTTTCCTGAGCCCCTTCGGTAATGGTTTTGTTATCATTTTTTCAGCACCATTAACAGCGACCTTTCTCTTCCTTTTACATTCTAGTCGTGATAAACTCTGACAAGGAGTCACTTGAAGACTGAGCATACTACTTCTTTTAACCACTTCATGATTTCTGAAATAGTGAAAAGAAGTAATAAATGACTAAACATGTGCACAGCAATGTCATTTTTATATTGCTGTTTATTGTGTTCACTTGTGGCAGCGGTTTGGTAATGTTATTTCAGGGGGTTCCAGGTGAATCTACCTGATAATCACTGCATGCGTTTGGGGGCCACATAGTGTTTTTTTGCAGAGTTTTTGAAGCAGAAACTGAGCTGAAACTCTCTAAATCCTTCTGTGAAATGTAAACCTCTGCTTGCAGTTTCTTCTTCTTTTCTCTTAAAAAAAAACTTTAAAAAACTCAACAAACCCCTCTGCGTGCACATAGCCGCTTTCTGCTCCAAAATCTCCTTGAAAAACTCTGAACAGAACACAGCCTTCCACTAGAAATGAAATAGAAATAAAGTGGTTGCATTTTTTTAGGCTGCCTTCAGACTTGCAGATGCCTGTGCAGCGTTTTGCAGAGGCATCTGCAAGTATCTGCATGCAGACCGCGGCCCCTATGTTTATAATAAAGCGCACGGCGGTCTGCAGATGCTTGCAGACCGCCGTGCGCTCTCATTGCCCGCAACATCTCGCGTCCCTGGTGCGGACGAGAGTGTGTGATCTGTACGCAGGCATCCGCCTGCGCACAGATCACTAATGGCGAACAATGAGAGCGCACGGCGGTCTGCAAGCATCTGCAGACCGCCGTGCGCTCCATTATAAACATAGGGGCCGCGGTCTGCATGCAGATACTTGCAGATGCCTCTGCAAAACGCTGCGGAAGCATCTGCAAGTCTGAAGGCAGCCTAACAGAGTTATCGGACAGTCATAAGAACTAAAGCAGCTGGCTCTGAAGAAAGATTGGATAAAACAGGCAATTACCATGAATAAAAGCTATTGGCAGCGGTGGGATTCGAACCCACGCCCCCGAAGAGACTGGAGCCTTAATCCAGCGCCTTAGACCGCTCGGCCACGCTACCTGCTGTGTATTGACTTTTTGGTCTTCCTATTGGATGGTAATTAGGAAATGACCTAGGGGTTAATTTTACTAAAAGTAGCGCTCCGGAAAAATGTCATCTACTTCGTTATGTCTTTAGGAATATTGTGAGATGCAAAGAAATCCGAACATAGAAGTCGTGCAGACTTGGATCTTGGCAAAATACTATTTTAGTCTTTAGTGTTTCTTGAAAGAATGTTCTCCCCTGATCAAGACAGGAGCTTGGCAATTCATACACTAATTATCCCTGAAGGCGACCCCCTACCCAACAGTCCAGATCCCAATGCCGCACTATCAGAAGGGCATGTAAAAAAAACACACTCGCACAACTATCCAAAAGATAGGCTGGAGGGGTGAGGAGCCAGTGTAGCAGAACAGGGATAGTACAGCCTGGAACCTAAGGTAATTACCAGCAGGGGTCTGAATTAATGTGCTGCTGGGGGACCCTGTTTAAAGTGTGTAGTAGGGTATAAAATGTGCCCCTTGGAAAGTATTAGGCTGGTTCCGGGCTGTATGTGATGGTGAACTTGTACTTTTATGAGCACCAGAATTTAAAGAGGACCTGTCACCAAACCAGGCATGGTGATCTAATTACAGCACTGGATACAGCTTATTTCCAGCATGCAGGCAAGGGGTCCCCCAGCACTTGAGCAGCCCTGTACCCCGAGATAATACACTTAGAAAACTTACATGCTACAGCCACTAAGGAGGTTTATTTATTTTTTTTTCGAGGGGCGGGGCTACAGTGGAGAGAAAAAAAAACTCTGTTTAAATGCTGCAGGCAGGGAGAGAATGATTGGCAGCGGTGGGCAGATCAAACATGCAGGGGGTGTGAATCTGCCCTTGGCTGCAGCCTCTAGCCACCTCCTTAGTGGCTGTATCATGTAAGTTTTCTAAGTGTATTATCTCGGGGTACAGGGCTGCTCAAGTGCTGGGTGACCCCTTGCCTGGATGCTGCAGACATGCTGCATCCAGTGCTGTAATTAGATCACCATGCCTGGTTTGGTGACAGGTCCTCTTTAAGCTACCTGATGATATACATGCACTACATTGGTGCACCCTTAATTATACTGCTGTTTGCTTTGAGAGGTATTTACATAGGAATTTTAATATTATGGATTTGCAATAATTTGGGTACCTTGATAGATGTATTGAATTGTTAATATTAATAAAATTAATCAATTGTGTTAAAGAGACAGCAGTTTCATTTGTCTTCTGTGGGAAGTACGGGAGATTTTGGTTTTATTGGTGTTGAGTGAAACAGAGTATAATTGGACAGTGGATTTTATTTATTCCTTCCCAGTGTCTATTAGAAATGTTTCCCCATAAGACTTAAGGTACCGTTACACGCCTCAATATTGAAATGATCTCACTAACGATCTCGTGGGCGCGCGGTCGTTAGGAAATCATTTTGACATCGTTGGTGAGATGTCACACGTCTAGATATCATGCACGACGCACCAACGATCCAGCGAGCAGCTATCACTCGCACAACCCAGCGAACGATACTTGTTCACTGTGGTCAATAGGGGAAGTCGTTAACGACATCGTTATCGCGGTGTCACACACAACGATGCAGCAGGTTGGCTAATCGAGGATCGTCTGATTTGAGAAAATGTTCTCAAATCTGCGATCACCGATCCAATGATTTATCGTAACCATATCGCAGAGTCACACGCAACGATGTCGCTTGAACGACTCCAAACACGTAACGTTTCAGCGATATCGTTCACGATCTCGTAGCGTGTAACGGGGTCTTAATGGTCCCATCGCACTTGGCGACACTCCAGCGACTGACAACAATACAACCTGGTAGGGATCACTGGAGCATCGCTATGTGGTCGCTGGTGAGATGTCAAACAAGGCCCCGTTACATGTTACGATATCGCTCAAACATCACGGGGTTGGATTCGTTCCAGCGACATTGTTACGACCTCGTTGCGTGTGACTGTGAAGTGGTAACGATAAATCGTTGGATCGTTGATCGCAGATTTGAGATCATGTTCTCAAATCAGACAATCCACGATCAGCCAACCTGCTGCATCGTTGTGTGTGACACCGCAATAACTATGTCGTTTTCGACTTTGCCCATTCACAGCAATGAGCAGGTATCGATCGTTGGGTTGTGTGAACAATACCTGCTCACTACATTGTTGGTGAGTCGTCCACGATGTCTAGATGTGTGACATCTCAGATCTCACCAACAATGTCAAAACGATGTCCTAACAACCGCGCGCCCCCGAGAGCCTTAGCGACATCGTTTCAACAGCAACGATGTAGTGAGCAGGTATCGTTCGCACAACCCAGGAAACAATACTTGTTCATTGATGTGAATGGGCGAAGTTGTGAACGACATAGTTATCGCGGTGTCACACACAACAATATACCAGGTTGGCTGATTGTGGATCGTCTGATTTGAGAACATATTCTCAAACCTGCGTTCAGCGATCCAACGATTAATCGTTACAACATCGCCGAGTCACACGCAACAAGGCCGTAACGATGTCTCTTGAACTACTCCAAACCCGTGATATTTCAGCAATATCGTTCACGATCTCGTACCGTGTAACGGGGCCTTTAAGAAGATCTCACATGTGGTTCCACCTGGCTCGTTGGTCTTGGGGTATGATTCTCACTTCAGGGCCACCGTGGAGTTCACTGCCGCGGGCCTCATTATTTTCTAATTTCATTCCAACAAGAGCAACAAATTACACAACACATACAAGATAGTGTCGGTGAGCGGCTAAAGCATAGGATTAAGTATCCAGTCTCTTCGGGGGGTGAGCTTGAATCCCATCACGGCCAGTAACAATCTTTATCGCAATGCTTTGTTGACCATTCTATTTGATCCTATTTCACTCAGCTGCTTCAGTACGGCTCCTGGGACTATCAGAGAACTCAATTAAACATCAAGAGCTATTGAGCTGCACTTTACAATTCTGCACTTTAAAATAGTTTCTTGCTGTGGACTTGAGTGTCTCCGTCAGTAATTTTAATACACATTTGCTAGTGAAGTAGATTGAAAGTTTTTAGGAAAAAGCAGCAGCTCAGCAAAGTGTTGTCGACAGGTCTGAAGTTAAAGGGGTTGTCCAGAATTCTATGAACATGGGTGATTCCTTTCAAAAACAGCGCTGCCCCTATCTACAGGTTTTGCGTGATATTCCAGTTCAACTTCAGTTAAGTGAATGGACCTATGCTGTAATCCCACATGCAACCTGTAGACAGGGGTGGCGCTATTTTTGAAACAATGCAGGAAAGTTTTATTAATCCTGGATATCACCTTTAAAGTTAAGCAAGTACTTGGTAGTGTGGCCGAGCGGTCTAAGGCGCTGGATTTAGGCTCCAGTCTCTCTGGAGGCGTGGGTTCGAATCCCACCACTGCCAACAATGTTTTTTATAGTAGGCTATTTTATCTGATCAGACAGACTCCACCAATGAATTTGAAGACAATAAAGAAATAGAAATGATAGACAGTGTCACCCTCATTGATTGTAATAGCGGCTCTACTGGTGAAATGAAGCTACGGCTTGTTATGGCTCATGCGTAGGGATGAGCGAGTACTGAAATATTGGGACTCGCTATGCTCATAATGAGTAGGTCCTCATACTCGGGTAATCGTTTCGAGTATAGCTAGTCCAATGTAATTAATGAGGAAAGTACTGCATAGGAGAGATCAGGCACTGATTGTATTACAGGAAAAGCTCATGAAGAAATGCCTGGAGAATGACAGGTGACTGAGAATCATGTAAATAAATATACAAAGATTGGAATCTATGCTCCACATGGCTCGTTGGTCTAGGGGTATGATTCTCGCTTTGGGTGCGAGAGGTCCCGGGTTCAAATCCCGGACGAGCCCAACTTTTCTTCATTGCAATAAAAATTAAAGCTTTTCCACATAATTAAAAAGCTCAAATAACTGTCTGTTATAGAAAACTTTATTATCCTGTTTAGATTATATTACATGGAGAGCAGCATTATCGTGATTACAGTTTTGCACATAACTTGCACTATAGTAGCAATCAGATTTTTATCATACATATAATATTAGTGATTTTCTTGCACATTGAAAACAGTATTATAATAATCTTTATTATATTTATTAGCTGTATATCATAGCTCCACCACTACTTAATAACTTGTAACTCTGGATGCCATTTCCGTGTCTGGATTTGCGATTTTGACAGATATGGTCACAGAAAGAGCTGGGAGGAGCCGAGCCTGCAAAACACAGCTTGACTTCTACCTTCCGGGTCTTTCCATCGTCTCTGGGTACAACCTTGGTGATGAGTCCCATTGGGCAGTCATTCCGATGAGCCTCTTTGTCTTCCAGCAGAATGACGTCTCCTTCTTGTAGGTTAGGAGTTGACTCCTGCCATTTGTGATGGTTTTGAAGCAGATGCACGTACTCAGCCTTCCACCGATGCCAGAACACGTCGGACAGATGTTGTACCTGTTTCCATTGACGTCTGAAAATGTCCTTTTGGTTGAAGTCCCCGGGAGGAACAGCTCCAATCTTCTGTGTAAGGAGTGTAGCTGGAGTGAGAACCATTGGAGCGTCGGGGTTGGATGATACAGGAACCAGAGGTCTGGCATTTATTATAGCGGACAATTCTGCAAGGAAAGTGACCAGCACTTCGTGGGTAAGGGGAAGTTTGTGATTTAGTAGCATGGAATCGAGGAGTCATTGTGCAATTCCAATCATGCGCTCCCAGGATCCACCCATGTGTGATGAGTGTGGAGGGTTGAACACCCAGATGCAGCCGTTATCGGTCAAGAAGTTGTCTAGATGCAGTTATTTGCAAGCTTCTGTGAAGTTAGTTCCACCGTCGGACCGGAGTTGTTTAGCAGGCCCCCGGATGGAGAAGAACCTTCTTAGGGCATTAATGAAGCAGGAAGAATCCATGGATTCGATTACCTCAATGTGAACTGCACGGATGCTGAGACAGGTAAATAAGACAGCCCATCGCTTACTGCTCGCAGCTCCTCCACGAGTTCTTCTTGTGATAACTGACCATGGACCAAAGACATCTACACCGACATATAAGAATGGCTGATCTGTACTTAGACGATCTGTTGGAAGATTCGCCATCTGTTGGTGTTGATGTTTTCCTCTTAACCTTTGGCACGTAACGCATCTATGGAGCACTGAAGAGACGCATCTCTTCATCCCGACGATCCATAAACCGGCGGACCTGATGCTGCCTTCAGTAAGCTGTCTACCTTGATGCTGCACCTGCTCGTGATAGTGTCGGACCAATAAGATAGCAACGTAGTGCCAACCTGGAATGATAATAGGGTTCTGTTCTTTGTTGTGTAGTTCAGATTTCCCTATCCGGCCGCCCTCTTTTAGCAGCTTGTTATGATCGAGCACTGGGTTCAGTTTGAAGAGTGAACTATTTTTAGTAAGGTTGACGCTCCTTGTGATGCTGTCGATCTCGTGGCGATATACTTCTTGCTGTACACACGAGGATGACTTGTTCGGCTTGTTCCTTGTCGACGACGGTAGGATGCTTCTCGCACATGTATCAGCCGTGACACTTTGAAGACTTGACATTTGTGAAACAGTAAGCTATGTAAATAAGACAAGTGACAGCTCGCACCACAGACGACCAGCTTGAGAAACGTTCAAAGTGATGAGGTCTCAACTTCTGTTTTGATGTCACTGAAGTATAACGAACAGAGACAGTTGGTCTAATTTCCTTGTCGGATTCTGGTTCCACCAGTTCGTACGTGTTGCTGATGTAGTTATCACAGGTATCTTCATACAAGATTCTTGGAGGTGTCAGCCATATGTTGTCACAGAGTTTGGATGCAGCCGTGAGTCTCGTTCCTCCATCGGCTGGATTTAGATCGGTGGGAATGTGATGCCATTGTTCAGGATGAGCGAAGCTTCTGATGCGTTCTACTCTGTTACTCACATAGACATAGAACTGCTTCGTTTGATTATGTATGTACCCCAATACCACTTTACTATCAGTGTAGAATGTGAAGAAATCAATTGTGAGGTCCATTTCATCTCTCACAAGTTCAGCGATTTCTACCGCCAATACTGCTACACAGAGTTCAAGTCTAGGTACTGAGTGTGCGGGTTTGGGAGTGAGTTTGGCTTTACCCAATATGAAACCGCAGTCCACTTCATTGTGCGTTCCCAAGGTCTTCAGATAAGCTACCGCAGCAATGGCTTCTGTAGACGCATCAGAGAAGATGTGGGCTTCTCTTCTAACGACAACTGAAGAGGACTTTGCAGAATAACAACGAGGGATTCGGAGTTGTTCTAGTGTCTTCAGAGACTTCTTCCAATCCTCCCATCGTTGTTTATGGGACGACAGTGGAGCATCCCAATCTGTATTTTCGGCAGTAAGCTGTCTAAGCATGATCTTGCCTTGAATGGTGACATGTGCGACAAATCCGAGAGGATCATAGATACTGTTTATCATAGATAGGACTCCTCGTTTAGTGAATGGCTTGTCGCAGGGTGATACTTGAAGGTGAAAGCATCACATTTGATGTCTCATAGCAGGCCAAGGCTGTGTTGCATGAGAGGGACGTCTGAACCCAAGTTGAGGTTTCTCAAGCTTGTGACGTAGTCTTCTGGTGGAAATGCTTCCATTACCTCTGGACTGTTGGATACAATCTTATGGAGTCTGAGATTTGATGAAGAAAGCATCTCAAGAGTTCTGGAAAGCAGGTTAATAGCTTCTTCGCTCGAGGATAAGGACTTGAGCCCATCGTCTACGTAGAAGTTGCTTTCGACAAATTGGCGTGCCTCATGTCCATACTCTTTCTCACCTTCGCAGGCGGCCCGTCTCAATCCATAGATTGCAACAGCTGGTGAAGGGCTGTTCCCGAAGACATGTACCCTCATCCGGTAGTCCATGACTTTATTTTGGACATTGTTGTCCTTGTGCCATTGGAACCTGAGATAGTTCCGGCTGTCTTCTTTCACAACAAAGCAGTGGAACATCTGCTGGATGTCGGCCATTATCGCCTGTTGTTCATGTTGGGTCCTGTAAGAAGTAGGTTGTTAAGGGAGACGCCTTCGTGCTGGGCGCTGGAGTCGAACACCACCCTGATCTGGTTGGGTTTATGAGGATGGTAGACCCCGAAACATGGGAGGTACCAACATTCTTCTCCTTCATTCAGCGGTGGTGCTGGTTCAGCATGACCTCGGTCGAGGATATTTTGCATGAAATCGACAAAGTGTCTCTCCATCTCTGGTCTTCTTTTTAAAGTACCTTTCAGAGAGGAGAACCTTGCAGTCGCTTGTTGGAAGTTGTTTGGTAACCTTGGCCTTGAAGAGCGAAATGGTAACGGGGCTACCAACTGTTAGAGTCATCTTGAGAGAATTCTTTGTCCATAATTCTTATGAATTCCTTGTCTCCTCTCGTTGCTGCCAACTTGTTGTCTTCATTTGTAGATTTGAACACTGTTGACCCGAAGTAGTCATCACAGAGATTGTGCGTGTTCGGTTTTTCTTTCACCCAGTAGTGATGCGGACATGGTTGAAAGCAGGTGCTGCAACTGTTTGGGAGGATGTGCGTCTTGTAGGAGGAGATCGCATCGGGTCTCTTCATTCTGCCTATGCAGACGTTTCCTATGATCACCCAGCCTAGGTCGTAGCGCTGAGCGAATGGCTCATCATGCGACCCATTGATTTGTTGGTGCACCTTGTGTATCCGGAGGATGTCTCTTCCAAGCAAGATCAGGATTTTTGCACTGTGGTCGAGAGCTGGAATCTTGCTGGTGATAGTTCTCAGGTGAGGATGGTGAAGAGCCGCCTCTGGTGTCAGAATCTCTTCCCGGTTAGCCGGTATTTGGGTGCATTCAATGAGTGTCGGTAGAGGTATCTCTGCAGTATTTTCAAGAGATGTTACCACGAAACCAGTGGCCCTTCTTCCACAAACTTCTGAGGTGCCGCTGCAAGTGCCTAGTGTGTAGGGGTAGGTGTTTCCTTTTAATCCGAACAAGTCAAAGAGTTCTGACCTGGCCAGTGACCTGTTGCTCTTGTCGTCCAGGATGCTGTAGACCTTCACGGCCTTTTCCGGGTGGCCCTTGGAGTACACCTTTACCAGGCATATTTTCGCACAAGACTTGTTCCAGAGACCTTCTCCACAGACTTCGGTGCACGAGGAGGATACTGTGAGATGGCTCATTGCTTTGTCTGTACTCTCCCCGCCATGGTCTATGGTGGGGGAATGCGTCGACGTTGAGTCAGGTTGTGATAGATGGAGCGCTTGTACATGGTTTTCACTGTCGCACTCTATACACTTGATGGCGGTGACACAATCTTTAGCAATGTGGTCGGTAGAGGCAGAGCACCTGAAGCACACTTCAAACTTCTTCAAGAGTTCCTTGAAGTGGTTTCTTCCTGAAGCCGATGCACTTCTTCAGGGCATGCGGCAATTTGTGGATAGGACACTGGCGGTTTGGATTTTCTACCTTCTCACTTTCATTGGCCTTGTCTGGCGGTGATGTTGGTGTAAGCAGATCCACAGTCTTTTTTGTGGATACCGGACCACTGCGGTTTTTGTAGCGTGAACTCTCATACTTAGGAGATGATGCAGAGCCGCTGGGTTCTTCATAACAGAAGCTGCGGTCGTTTTTGCACTCTGCAATCTCCTGGATGAAGTCACAGAAGAAGGAGAATGGAGGGAAGGAGACTTGGTATTGTCTCTTGTAGTTTGACCCTCGTGTGGTCCACTTTTCTTGGACATTGTAAGGCAACTTGGCGACGATGGGTTTCACCCCACGAGCAGTGTCCAGGTAGCTAAGGCCAGGTAGATGTGTGCCTGTCTTGGCAAGCTGGAGCTCGGACAGCAGGTCGCTGAGTTCCTGGTACTTTAAAGCGTTCTTGCCGGATATTTTGGGAAAGTGATATAGTTGTTTGAGCAGAGCATCTTCGATAGCTTCAAGACTGCCAAACCCTTTCTCTAGTCTGTCCCATGCGGTTGCGAGACCAGTCGTTGGGTCGCTGACGTAAACGGATCTGAGCTTCTTGATTCTATCTGTAGATCGTGGGCCTAACCACTTCAGTAGCAGATCCAGCTCTTCGGCAGCAGTAATACCGAGATCACTGATTGCGGTTTTGAAGGTACACTTCCACCCTGTATAGTTTTCAGGCTGGTCGTCGAACCTTGTGAGACCGGTGTTGGTGAGTTCTCGGCGAATCATGTACCTCGCAAAGTCGGACATGTCTGCTCTTTCTGACCTTGGTTGTACACTTGCTGGCTGAGCAATGCTATTAGTGTGGGCTGTAGCTTCTTGACTCAGGAATGTGGGAAGGAATGGAGTGGCATAGGCGTTTAGGCAAGCAACTGGTTCGGTGTGTGCAGTTCCTGTTGAATGTGGGGTCGGAACTACACAGTTGTCAGTAGTGTGGTGCTTTACCGGCATGTTGGGTTGCATGTGGACATTGGCATACGGAGGTTGTTCAGGTGCAGGGTCTGGCTGTGCACTGAAGTGTGAAGGTGGTTCAGATTTGAATGTCTGAGGCACATTGGACTGACCTGGGAAGCTGGAAGCTGCAGGCGGATTGGTGTCTTGATGCTCTGGAGAAGCGTTGTCGCTGATGGGAATGTTGGTGTCGATCGGTGGTTCGCTGGCTTGGCTCAGCCCGTAGTCTCTCGAGCACTTTTGGGGGTCTTCCGTGTCGAGTTCATACAAACTGATGCTGCCTTCTTGGCTTCCACCTAGAGCTTGCTCAAAGACTTTTAGCCTGGCCATGGCTGCCGCATGTTCACATTCCTTCTGTAGAGCTTCCGCCTCCGCCTTCTTTCGCGCAGACTCTGCTTCCATGACTGCTCTCTTCTGGGCGAAGACAGCTAGTAGTTTTGTTGTTTCTGCTTCAGCACGCGCCTTTATAAGCTGCTCACTGAGGGTTGAGTACCTTGATGAGCCCGATTTGAGTGAGTGCCTTGAGCTCCTAACAGACCTGGATTTGTGAGATCCACTTCTGACATTTGTGCTATTTTTGCTTCAGTCTGGTTCACGATGTCGCGCACGATGCAGCATTGAGCTGTTGGAAGTCCTGGAGTTCCTTTAGAGACTCGGGCGTATTTACTTTCAGCAGGGTAAAGATGTATTTTTTGGAAGTGTCCTTGTAAGACTGGTATGCGGAGTACAGTTGTTCTAGGGCTCCCTCTGGTGGTAGCTCATGAGCGCCTGGCACAGATAACACAGTGACTTGTTTTATCACTCTTTGCCAAAATAATGTTATGTGGATAAGCTGTTCACTTCTGGCTGTTTCTAAGTTTTCTTTAACTCTCCATGTTGGTTCGGTTAACCGTTTAGTTCTTTCACTATGAGTAGACTGAGAGTCCATCATTTCTCTGTGTTGATTCAGGATGGGCAGTGAATGAGAGCTTTGCATCTCAAGAATTGTGCACAGGATTGCAAGGTTGGGGGCTTTCTGCTCCTAGTTGTCAGGAAGACGGAATACAATGTATCAGTTCTGTGCTTATAGAATCTATGCAGGCTGTATTGCAAGTCTATTCACTGCATCCTGACAATAGTTTATAGATGATCACTTCTCAGGCAGAATTTATAACCTGTATACTGTTCTTGGTGACACGTTATTCTCTTCACTGAGCTTATGTCTGTTTGCAGGCTCATGTACTCTGCTGTACAGTTATGTTGTGGCTTGTTATCAGTCTTATTTATGCAATCTTGTCTCTGGATGCATGCAGTATACTGCTCCTGGTAAGAGGTTCTTACTGATCGTGAGCTGTATACGATCCCAATCACAGCTAATCCTTTTTACTGTTCTGTCCCCATCTGATGGCTGTAAATCTAAGCGCTCTAATTACCAGTCCATTAGATAATTATATGCTCTGTACTTACCCCATCAGGGGCAACAGACAGTTTTCAACTCGATCATCACTGCAGCTGTAGTAAGACAGAAGAACGCTGTAGTTTTCTTCCAAATCTTGTATTAGTCACAATAACGATAGGTAAAAAGGAATAATCTGTACAGGGAGTATACAACATGTGACTTCAGTAACAGCTTCTACAGACTAACTGAGGAAGAAAGGAGGGACATCCTGTACAGATACAACAAAGGGAAGAGGACAGGGACAAACTTCATAAGACTACCTACCAAACAACAGGAATTTCCTGATTGGAAGAAATATATACAATACAAGAGTAGGCATTACAGGTTGTTCCCATTCGTGGGACGCAACAGGGCTGACTTTCACTTTCGCAATGTGTCTACACATATTGTGAAAGGGAAAGCAATGGTTAAAAATAAAAAACAATGTTCACCTCTCTGCCGAATGTCCCGCGATGCAAAAACGCATATCTGGTCTTTTGGAGTGAAGCTGTTGGCTGAGCTTGTTTACCGGTAACCATAGGGATGAATGTAGCCTGAGCACAGCGATACATTACGTTAACGCTATGCGCTAAGGCTGAAAAATTCTAAATTTGAACGGATTCGTCAGCCTTATGGGTGACGCTGGTCTGCCCTAGCCTCATTCGGCTGTTTTGACAGAAAAAAAAAATGATGGTTCTTGAAAGAAATGAAGGAAAAACTGAAGAGCAACATAGAAAAAAATGCATGGTCCTCACAGGGTTAATGGAGGAGTAGAACACATTAAACTTCTACATTATTTTTTAAAAGAGAAGCAGGATGATACAGAATGATCCATGTATGTACATGAAAATAAAAACTGGTTTCTCAAGCTTTTCTCTGGCTGACCTTTCCCAGGAATTTGGTGTATAAAACGCCGGAATGGAAAGGCGTTATTAAAAAAAAAACTCAAATAAATTTTTAGTTCGCATTTTTTTATTTTAGAAACCGCAAGTGGATCCCATCAGCTGATCCTCAGGTAGACGAGGTGGCCGAGTGGTTAAGGCGATGGACTGCTAATCCATTGTGCTCTGCACGCGTCGTTCGAATCCCATCCTCGTCGATGCCTTTTGTCTTTTCCATCACCAGTTTTGTTTTTACATCTGCACCTACATAGAAATTCTCTACTGCTAAAAACGATCATCACATCACTCAAACTGCAATGACTTCTTGAATATTTTTGCTAACAAGCAAGAAAACAGAATGATGTCTGTCATACTTTTCAAATACCGTAATTCAAAAGTAATCATGAAGTTTGACAAATCTCACCCTATGTGACTTTTATTGCAATTTTTGGTGATATTCTTAGGCTGGAAACACACCGGCGTGTAAAAAACGGTCCGATTGACATATCCGAGAGTCGTACAAGTGTCGTACGATTTTTGGTCCGACCCAACTGCGATGCGACTATACGACATCTCACCAGTGTGTCCGTACCCTTGCTAGGAAACTCTTGATACTAATATCGAATATGTTCCAATAAGTAGGGATCACATAATGGTGGTTCGTTTTATGCTATCATAATTCAGCATGACCCTAGACCCCATTGCGGTCCCCAATGACTGGAGGCTATAAAAAAAAAAAGTAGGGTTTAAAGGAGTTTTCCCATGAACAAAGTTAATTTTAAAGTTCATTTTAATCACTAGACATCAGAACAATAATAAGTTCCACAATTGGATCTGTTTAAAAAAAATGTTCCTGTGCTGAGATAATCTTATTTATGTGTCTCTGCTATGTACTGTGTAATGGATGTGTCTGTCCATAGAGGGACATGGTCTGATCATACCCCATCTCCTGTGCTGAGATAATCTTATATATGTTTCCCTGCTATGTACTGTGTAATGGATGTGTCTGACCATACAGTGACATGGTCTGATCATACCACATCTCCTGTGCTGAGATAATCTTATATAGGTGTCCCTGCTATGTACTGTGTAATGGATGTGTCTGACCATACAGTGACATGGTCTGATCATACCACATCTCCTGTGCTGAGATAATCTTATATATGTGTCCCTGCTATGTACTGTTAAATGGCCAAATCTGACCGGGCATGGAGCATTGGTTTGATCCTGGACAAAGGAAGATGCAAAAGAGTATACAGACATTACGCCCCAACATGTCCGATTATCCACCACGCTCGGCTCCTTCGGACGGAACCTGAAAACCCACCTCTTCAGGAAAGCTTACAGCCCGCAATGACTGAGCTCCCGCTCCACCGCCACTGGAGCTGCCACTCCACCGGCACGTGATCTGTTGCACCCCTGACCTACTGTCTCCCTCCCCATTATCCTTTAGAATGTAAGCTTGCAAGGACAGGGTCCTCTCCCCTCTGTACCAGTCTGTCACTGTGAGGCTGGCTTCACACCATGGCAAGGTCTGGTCCGATATAAAACAAAAATGTTTCGGTTGCGCCACACTGTTTGTTAAAGCCAGATTAAATTCTCCGTTATATTAATTCCTCACTCACCTTTTCTGGTTGTGCCGTCTCTGCACAACCAGATTGTAGGCTCAGTGGTGAGGAAGGGATCTGAGACCTTTGCTCGCCGTTCCTGGTTCCAAAGTGATTGTCCAGCTCCAACTCGCTTCTCCGGGTCCCGTGATCAATCACGTGTCTGTTAAACCAGCCAGGTCCTTGTGTGCAGAGCTGCTCTCTTCCACCACACTCCCAGCAGGGAGGATAGATTAAGGAGCAATATAGAAATGGTGGTATTTAAGATATGAGCGCTACACAAGGACACTGCACTGGTCTGGTCCGAGGCTGTCCGGTGTAAATCAGATAGCCCCAGACCGTTTTTTGGCCCCATAGTACCCGAATCCGGGAGAATTCAGATTATTCTCACCAGACACAAAAATGTTGCTTGCAACGTTTTTGTGTCCGGGAAGAAAACCCACCCCAAAAAGCCAGATCCCGGATTGTCCCGGATTCTCCAGGATCCGGGGCTATCCAGTTCTCCCTAACATAGGAGCCTATGGGGCCGAATTGCCCCGGCCCGGGCGAATCTGGGAACCGGATACTGGCAGCTGCACGCCGCTGTTGTTTCAGGACCACGGCTAGCTCCATGCTGCTGCGATCTTGAAAAATCAGCAGCTGCGGTTGCAATTACAGCCATCTGGCTGCACACAGGACCACATCCTGTACACAGCAGGGAATAGAATTAATGACCATGGAGAAATCAGCAAATAGGCAAATATGAATCTTCATTGATCCACTCGGCTCTCAACATGAGCTTTATTATTATGAGCTGAAATGCAAAAAAAATTTATTCTGGAGGATATTGATTTTTGCACAATTTATGGAGAATTAAATTTCGCTCAAATAAAAGTCACTTATCGATATTTTTTGACTAAATGAATGTTCAGTCCACAGCTATCTCCTGAGTATGGAAGCCTTTATACACAAGTCATTGCTTCTGGCTGAGAATTCTCCATACAAATTGAGTCCAAAGTAACATACCGTAATCTTTATCTCATAGCTTCACCTGGACACTGTAATCAGGGAATGTGTATTAAGTGTAATAATAATCATTGATGACCCGTTCAGCAGCTCAGGAGGTTCAGGTTCTCACAGTAAACGCTCAGCTCCAGGCTCCATCTTTGTGTGACCTCCACTTAAAGGGAAACTGTCACCAGGTTTTTGCCATCCCATCTGAGAGCAGCATAATGTAGAAATAGAGACCCTGATTCCAGCGATGTATCACTTACTGAGCTGCTTGCTGTCATTTTGATAAAATTAGTGTTTTCTCTGTTGCAGATTTAGCAGTCTGTGAATATGCCGGCAGCAGGCAAAGTAGACTGTTAATGATAATCTCCAGCTGATTAAACAGTGATTTTATCACAACTACACTGAGCAGCCTAGTAAGTGACACATCGCTGGAATCAGGATCTCGGGTCCTATCTTATGCTATTCTCAGATTAGGTTGCAAAAACCTGGTGACAGGTTCCCTGTAAAACAACAGCTGCTGTCAGGGACTTCTCAAGATCCAGCCATTCATCAGTAAAGGTAAAGACAGCATTAATAGGTAGCTGATACATTGCGAAATAAACCTCATGGAGAAATACAAGCTAACATTAATGATTAGGCTTTGTGCCAATGTAGTATGTGTGCTGTGAATTTTTGGTGTCCAAAACATGCACCAGGGTTAAATTATTTGGACCCGAAGCCCATCAGGTTTATCAGGTTTTTAAGTGTTCTATGGTTTTAACTCGTACAAATTTTAACATGTAACAATATAGTTTTTTGGGATTTTTCATCTCCACATTCAGTATTGAGGTGGATCCTCCGGTGGCTGATGGATACAACTTCCATTCAGTTTCTGCTCCAAAACCCTAACAGTATATGCACACGACTGTCATGTACAGTGGTTACTCACACAAGAAAATAAGGCCTAATTAAAATCTACTGCACCTGACCCAGCCGGTTCATATGCAAACTAAAGTCCCTACAGTCCTTGTTGACACCTCTACAAGCTGAAATAACCCAAACTCCAAAATCTATAGATGAAAATTCAGACCTGGCTGCCTAAAAGGCTGTCGAGCATTTTTCATACCTCCTTAAGGACTAGTGAGAGGTACAGAGCACTGTAACCCTAAATAAGGCTGCTTTCACATTGCATATTTTTTGGATCCGTGGCTGTCCATTGTAAAACAGACAGCCACGGATCCGATTTGTCCATAATTTTATCATTTGGGTACGGATTGAATCAGATTTGCCCTTAATGGCATCCGATTTTTGTCAGATCCGATTGTGTCCGATTTTTTGCTGTGCCCAAAATCGGAGACTGCTCCGATTTTGGGCACAGCGGATCAAATCGGACACAATCATATCCGACATGATCCGCGCCCATTAACATGGGGGCCTATGGAGCACGGGTCCGAGAAAACATCGGATAATTTCTCGGTCCCGATTTTAGTGTACTGAGCATGCTCAGTACACCAAAACTGCTCTGTGCCAATGTATTTACATACATTGCAGAAGTGAAATTAAGTAAAAGCAAGTGTTAAAAATAACAAATCTCTATGCTCACCTTTCCAGCGATTCCCCAACATCAGCATCTATCTCTGGATGCTCACAGCACCTACTGTTATGTCACAACCGGTCACATGACCGGTTACCGCGGTAACTGCGGTCATGTGACCAATGACATTGATTGGGTAGCCCCGCCCAGCCAGGTCCTGTAAGCATCAGGAGCTAGATGCCGACATTGGGGAATCGCTGGAAAGGTGAGCATAGAGATTTTTTATTTTTAACCCTTGCATTACTTTAATTTCACTACCGCAATATATATATATACATTGCGTAAGTTAAAGTGCCCCGTACAGCTGTATCTGTGTCCAGACCCATGAAAACCACGAACCCAGACACAGAAATAGCATCTGGAGGTCACCTCCGATGGTGTCCGTTCCTGTCCGTGGGGTCCTGCAAAAAGTAGGATCCCATGGACAGGAAAAAATATGCAGTGTGAAACCAGCCTAAGGAAGTTGGGCAAAGATTGAAGAGCTCCTAAGGAAGAAAACATGAAACACAAATACAGAGTGAAAAAAAGTACCACTTCTAGAAAGGAGAGTCTCAGGGAATCGTTACACACACAGATAATTGTGCAGACATTGTTTGCAGATCTCTGGTTGTAGTGAAATCATGGACACATTGCTCCATTTGTACACAAAATGTAACAATGTGTCCATGATTTCACTACAACCAGAGATCTGCAAACAATATCTCTACAATTATCTGTGTGTGTAACGGTACCCAGAGATTTGACAGCAAAGATAAAAAACCTAGCTGGTATCTATCAGACTGGCATAAATCCTTGGCAGTATGGCTGAAAATCAAAGCACCATCTCCATTGGAATGTAGCCAGCAGAGATAACCAGTAAGTGTAAGGCATAAATAGGCCCACTCGCAATGTGATAGGACAGACTAAGTGATGAATGAAAACACCTGCTAACTGAGAAGTATAATGGTGGGGTTACACGTAGCGATATCGTCCCGATATCGCATACAACGCCGCGGGAGCGCGCATTTCGGGAGCGCTTTTCCCGATATCGCATCGCCGGTTTACACGCTGCGATATCGGGAAACAACGTCCCTCCGATGTGTACGCCCACCAACCCAGTAACGACCATTTAACATGGGAGTTAATGGGTGAGGTGCGAGTACGCATCGGAGTTGGGCTGTCACACGCAGCGATCCTGCTACAACGGCCATGTGATATCGGGGAGTTGAATAGCTCTGCTATTCAACTCCGATATCGTTTTGGCATCGTTCCAGGATCGCGTTGTACGCTAAAACAGTACAACGCGCACCCGATATCGGCTCCAACTCGCGACCCACGTGACTTTTTGTCGGAGTTGGGTCGGAGTTGGACGCCGATATCGCGGCGTGTAAACCCACCATAAAACAAAGGTAAAAGATAATTAGCAATTGAATAGAGACTGAACCTGCTGTGGTTCAGTGGAGAAGAAAGTTGATTGAATTCTGAGGCATGACAACAATGTATTTGTTCCTTTGGTGGAGCCAGTGAGTTTTGGTAGGGAGAGCCGCTTCAAGCACATGTTGGTGTGTTTTTTTCCTGAGCCCTTCGGTAATGGTTTTGTTATCATTTTTGCAGCACCATTACCAGCGACCTTTCTCTTCCTTTTACATTCTAGTCGTGATAAACTCTTACAAGGAGTCACTTGAAGATTGAGCATACTACTTCTTTTAACCACTTCATGATTTCTGAAATAGTGAAAAGAAGTAATAAATGACTAAACATGTGCACAGCAATGTCATTTTTATATTGCTGTTTATTGTGTTCACTTGTGGCAGTGGTTTGGTAATGCTATTTCAGGGGGTTCCAGGTGAATCTACCTGATAATCACTGCATGCGTTTGGGGGCCACATAGTGTTTTTTTGCAGAGTTTTTGAAGCAGAAACTGAGCTGAAACTCTCTAAATCCTTCTGTGAAATGTAAACCTCTGCTTGCAGTTTCTTCTTCTTTTCTCTTAAAAAAAACTTTAAAAAACTCAACAAACCCCTCTGCGTGCACATAGCTGCTTTCTGCTCCAAAAACTCCTTGAAAAACTCTGAACAGAACACAGCCTTCTAATAGAAATGAAATAGAAATAAAGTGGTTGCATTTTTTTAAGCAACGTTTTTTCTCACATGTATTTGGAGCGGACTCTCTCCACAAACATCTCCTTAAAAATCTCTATGTCCACATACATAGCCTGCCTGTGAGTTCTGCGTAGTTATAGCGACCCCTACTGGAAGTCTGATGCATAAACATACTTCACTCAATGTAAATCCAGATTGTAGATATCTGACCCTCAAGACTATGCCTGAAACTATTTGAAAGTGGAGATCAACAGCTTCTTGGTGTTTAACAGAGTTATCAGACAGTCATAGGAACTGGCCCTGAAGAAAGATCGGATAAAACAGGCAATTGCCATGAATAAAAGCTATTGGCAGCGGTGGGATTCGAACCCACGCCCCCGAAGAGACTGGAGCCTTAATCCAGCGCCTTAGACCGCTCGGCCACGCTACCTGCTATCTGTTGACTTTTTGGCTCTCCTATTGGATGGTAATTAGAAAATGACCTAGGGGTTAATTTTGCTAAAAGTAACGCTCCGGAAAAATGTCACCTACTTCATTATGTCTTTAGGAATATTGTGAGATGCAAAGAAATCCGAACATAGAAGTCGTGCAGACTTGGATCTTGGCAAAATACTTTTTTAGTCTTTAGTGTTTCTTGAAAGAATGTTCTCCCCCTGATCAAGACAGGAGCTTGGCAATTCATACACTAATTAACCCTGAAGGTGATCCACTACCCAACAGTCCAGATCCCAATGCCGCACTATCAGAAGGGCATGTAAGAAAACGCACTTGCACAACTATCCAAAAGATAGGCTGGATGGGTGAGGAGCCAGTGTAACAGAACAGGGATAGTACAGCCTGGAACCTAAGGTAATTACCAGCAGGGGTCTGAATTAATGTGCTGCTGGGGGACCCTGTGTAAAGTGTGTAGTAGGGTATAAAATGTGCCCCTTGGAAAGTATTAGGCTGGTTCTGGGCTGTATGTGATGGTGAACTTGTACTTTTATGAGCACCAGAATTTAAAGAGGACCTGTCACCAAACCAGGCATGGTGATCTAATTACAGCACTGGATACAGCATGTCTCCAGCATGCAGACAAGGGGTCCCCCAGCACTTGAGCAGCCCTGTACCCCGAGATAATACACTTAGAAAACTTACATGCTACAGCCACTAAGGAGGTGGCTAGAGGCTGCAGCCAAGGGCAGATTCACACCCCCTGCATGTTTAATCTGCCCACCGTTGCCAATCATTCTCTCCCTGTCTGCAGCATTTAAACTGAGTTTTTTTTCTCTCCCGTGTAGCCCCGTCCCCAGGAAGGGGGTGTGAATCTGCCCTTGGCTGCAGCCCCTAGCCACCTCCTTAGTGGCTGTAGCATGTAAGTTTTCTAAGTGTATTATCTCGGGGTACAGGGCTGCTCAAGTGCTGGGTGACCCCTTGTCTTCATGCTGGAAAGAAGCTGTATCCAGTGCTGTAATTAGATCACCATGCCTGGTTTGATGACAGGTCCTCTTTAAGCTACCTGATGATATACATACACTACATTGGTGCACCCTTAGTTATACTGTTATTTGCTTTGAGAGGTATTTACATAGGAATTTTAATATTATGGATTTTAACCTGTAATAATTTGGGTACCTTGATAGATGTATTGAATTGTTAATATTAATAAAATTAATCAATTGTGTTAAAGAGACAGCAGTTTCATTTGTCTTCTGTGGGAAGTACGGGAGATTTTGGTTTTATTGGTTTTGAGTGAAACAGAGTATAATTGGACAGTGGATTTTATTTATTCCTTCCCAGTGTCTATTGGAAATGTTTCCCCATAAGACTTAAGGTACCGTTACACGGCTCAATATTGAAATGATCTCACTAACGATCTCGTGGGCGCGCGGTCGTTAGGAAATCGTTTTGACATCATTGGTGAGCTGTCACACGTCTAGATATCGCGCACGACGCACCAACGATCCAGGGAGCAGCTATCACTCGCACAACCCAGCGAACGATACTTGTTCACTGTGGTCAATAGGGGAAGTCGTTAACGACATCGTTATCGCAGTGTCACACACAACGATGCAGCAGGTTGGCTGATCGAGGATCGTCTGATTTGAGAACATGTTCTCAAATCTGTGATCACCGATCCAATGATTTATCGTAACCATATCGCAGAGTCACACGCAACGATGTCGCTTGAACGACTCCAAACCCGTAACGGTTCAGCGATATCGTTCACGATCTCGTAGCGTGTAACGGGGTCTTAATGGTCCCGTCGCACTTGGCGACACTCCAGCGACTGACAACAATACGACCTGGTAGGGATCACTGGAGCATCGCTATGTGGTCACGTTACACTGTACGATATCGCTCAAACATCACGGGGTTGGATTCGTTCCAGCGACATTGTTACGACCTCGTTGCGTGTGACTGTGATGTGGTAACGATAAATCGTTGGATCGGTGATCGCAGATTTGAGATCATGTTCTCAAATCAGACGATCCACGATCAGCCAACCTGCTGCATCGTAGTGTGTGACACCGCGATAACGATGTCGTTTTCGACTTCGCCCATTCACAGCAATGAGCAAGTATCGATCGCTGGGTTGTGTGAACAATACCTGCTCACTACATTGTTGGTGAGTCGTCCACGATGTCTAGATGTGTGACATCTCAGATCTCACCAACAATGTCAAAACGATGTCCTAACAACCGCGCGCCCCCGAGAGCCTTAGCGACATCGTTTCAACGTGCACGACGCACCAACGATGTAGTGAGCAGGTATCGTTCGCACAACCCAGGAAACAATACTTGTTCATTGATGTGAATGGGCGAACAATATACCAGGTTGGCTGATCGTGGATTGTCTGATTTGAGAACATATTCTCAAACCTGCGATCAGCGATCCAATGATTTATCGTTACAACATCGCCGAGTCACACGCAACAAGGTCGTAACGATGTCTCTGGAACGACTCCAAACCCGTGATATTTCAGCAATATCGATCACGATCTCGTACTTGTAACGGGGCCTTTAAGAAGATCTCACATGTGGTTCCTCCTGGCTCATTGGTCTTGGCGTATGATTCTCACTTCAGGGTCACCTTGGAGTTCACTGCCGTGGGGCCTCATTATTTTCTAATTTCATTCCAACAAGAGCAGCAAATTACACAACACATACAAGATAGTGTCGGTGAGCAGCTAAAGCATAGGATTAAGTATCCAGTCTCTTCGGGGGTGTGAGCTTGAACCCTATCACGGCCAGTAACAATCTTTATCGCAATGCTTTGTTGACCATTTTATTTGATCCTATTTCACTCAGCTGTTTCAGTACGGCTCCTGGGACTATCCGAGAACTCAATTAAATATCAAGAGCTATTGAGTTGCACTTTAAAATTGTGCACTTTAAAATAGTTTCTTGCTGTGGACTTGAGGGTCTCCGTCAGTAATATCAATACACATTTGCTAGTGTCCGGAGAAGATAATCCGAATTCCCCCGTAGTGTGCCGGAGTGATGAAACCGGATGGCAGAGAGCTGCCATCCGGCCCCATAGGTTTCTATTGGGCCAAAATTCAGCCGGGGCTGTCTGGTTTACACCGGACAGCCCCGGATCAAAAAAATCCGTGGTGTGAAGCCAGCCTTAAACATCAAGAGCTATTGAGCTGCATTTTAAAATTCTTCACTTTAAAATAGTTTCTTGCTGTGGACTTGAGGGTCTCCGTCAGTAATGTCAATACACATTTGCTAGTGAAGTAAATTGAAAGTTTTTAGGAAAAAGCAGCAGCTCAGCAAAGTGCTGTTGACAGGTCTGCAGTTAAAGGGGTTGTCCAGAATTCTATGAACATGGCTGATTCCTTTCAAAAACAGCGCCACCCCTATCTACAGGTTTTGTGTGATATTCCAGTTTAGCTTCAGTTAAGTGAATGGACCTATGCTGTAATCCCACATGCAACCTGTAGACTGGGGTGGCGCAATTTTTGAAACAAAGCAGGAAAGTTTTATTAATCCTGGATATCACCTTTAAAGCAAAGCAAGTATCTGGTAGTGTGGCCGAGCGGTCTAAGGCGCTGGATTTAGGCTCCAGTCTCTCTGGAGGCGTGGGTTCGAATCCCACCACTGCCAACATTGTTTTTTATAGTTATATACTTGACTATTTTATCTGATCTTATATCAGACAGCTCCACCATTGAATGGGTAAAAATTAAGAAATAAAAATGGTAGACAGTGTCACCCCTCATTGACTGTAACAGCAGCTCTGCAGGTGAAATGAAGCGGCGGCTTGTTATGGCTCATGCGTAGGGATGAGCGAGTACTGAAATATTCGGACTTGCTATACTCATAATGAGTAGGTCCTGATACTCGGGTAATCATTTCGAGTATAGCGAGTCCAATGTAATCAATGGGGAAAGCGAGTACTTTCGCAGTGTATCTATATACACTGCGAAAGTGAAATAAAAGTTGTTAAAAATAAAAACATAACACTCACCCATCCGACGGCTGCACCGGTACCCGAAAAGAACACATCCGTTGTAATTCTACCACCTTGCAATCTGATGGCCAATCAGATGGCCGGTAGCGATCAGGTGGTGTGTGACGTCACACACCACCTGATCGCTACCGGCCAACTGATTGACCAGATTGCAAAGTCCTGGAAGTACATCGATGTTCTAACACATGGCCCGTAGTGATCAGGTTTTGTGTGACGTCACATACCACCTTATGGCTACCGGCCATCTGATTGGTCAGATTGCAAGGTCCTGGTCCGGTCCTGATGCAGTCGTCGGATAGGTGAGTAGGTTAGTTATTTTTTTTATTTTTAACACATTTTATTAACTTTTATTTTACTTTCGTAGTGTATATAGATCATTCACTTTCGTAGTGTATATAGATACACTACGAAAGTGAATGAACTACTCACTACTCCTAACGAGTAATTGCAAGAAGCTCGCGGAGTAGCGAGTAGCCCGAATACCGCCACTATTCGTCGAGTACCGAATAGTAATGAGTATACTTGCTCTTCCCTACTCATGCGGCAATGATGAATGTGGAGCAACTGTGGAAGTGCAAGGATATCTCGATCACCACCATGTGACGATCAGTCACAGCCATTGCATTCCCAATCACGTTGTACAGGTGTGAGACATGGACCTTGACAAAGGGTGATCAAAGAAAGATTGATTCCTTAAACTGTGGGGCTGGAGGAGACTCCTACAAATCCCAAGGACAAGCCAAGATCACAGGTAAGGCTGTTCTGGAACATGTCAATCGCCAGAAGTCCCTGGTAGGAAAAGTCAGAAAACAAAACTGTCTTACTTCAGCCATGTGCTGAGAGCAAATTCCCTGGAGAAGGACATGATGCTTGGTATGGTCAGTGGTAGTAGAGGTTGTGGAAGACCTAAGGCCCGATGGCTGGACACCATCATGACCGATACGGGGATGAACATCAGAGGACTGAAGGATGTTATGACAAATGGAAGCTTGGAGGAAAATGGTTCACATGGGATCCAATAGTCAACACGACTGAATGGATGAAATAGGAAATGGAATATCGGTCAGCTGCTTCAGTCCGGCTCCTGAGAACTCAGTTAAGGAATAAGGAGCTGTTGATCTTGACTTCAAAATAGTTTCTTGCATGGTCTTGACGGTTTCCTTCAGTAATTTTGAGAAACATTTGCTTGTGATGAAGCTTGAAAGGTTTTTGAGGAAAAAGCAAGATCTCAGCAAAGTGTTGTCCACAGTTCTGCAGTTGAGTTGAATTGGAAAAAGGCAGCAATTCAAATGTTGACATGTATTAAAACATGACTCCTCCACTCAGGGAGTCGCCTACAGCTGTAGATTGTGACCTCATGATTGTCAATGGGGTGTGTCAGGTGTCCTGCATAGGAGAAATCAGGCACTGATTGTATTACAGGAAAAGTTCATGAAAGTGAGAAATGCCCGGAGAATGACAGGTGACTGAGAATCATGTAAATAAATGTACGAAGATCGGAATCTATGCTCCACATGGCTCGTTGGTCTAGGGGTATGATTCTCGCTTTGGGTGCGAGAGGTCCCGGGTTCAAATCCCGGACGAGCCCAACTTTTCTTCATTGCAATAAAAATGAAAGCTTTTCCACATACATAAAAAGCTCAAATAACTGTCTGTTATAGAAAACTTTACGATCCTTTTTAGATTATATTACATGGAGAGCAGCATTATCGTGATTACAGTTTTGCACATAACCTGCACTATAGTAGTAATCAGATTGTTATCACACAAATAATATTAGCGGGGGGAGGGTGTATGTGTATATATCATAACTCCACCACCTCCAGGTAGCCCAGCCCTTCCACATAGCCATGCCTACTTAATAATTCTCACCCCCTCCACATAGCCCTGCCTTATTATAGCCCCACCCCCTCTGTATAGCCACACCCCTTCATATTTCCACCCCCTCCACAGCCCACCCTCTTCATAGCTCTGCCTCTTTCATAGCCCTGCCCCTCAACATAGCCACGCCCTCTTCAGTCTTCAGCTGGACTCAGAGGTGTGCAGACATGCCTGTCTGCTCTCTGCCAGACTGTGGAGACAATAGGGCGCCTTGCTAGTGGCAGCCCATTGCAGCAGCTATTATTTTGTTTGTTACAGTTTTGCTACAGTCTTTGTACCTTTCCTGATGTCTTTTTTGGACCTCTAATTTCAACCTTGGATCTATGCAATGTTTTTCATCTCGTGGATTGCGACGTTCCTGCACGCTGGTCTGCTTTGGGATGGAAAGTGCAGCACACCCCACACTTTCTACTGCCGCGGGGCACACAGCATATGTTTTTCACCTGGATCCTCCACTACCACTCACAAGTCCCCTGCTGGCATGGCCACTTTGGGGTACGCAATATGGTCCATCTCAGCTAATACTACCGATGGATGTATGCTGTTGCCCACAGCCTGTGTCAGTGATACAGCCATATGTGCTCGGCGGAGAGCACCGTATACAATATGCCACGTAGAGGCCTCGTGGGATGGATGGAATCACTGATCGGATGGTTGTCCCTAGGTCTGTCGCTAAACGAGTAGTGTATTCAAGGAGTCGTCTTCTGGAACTGCGCAGGACAAAGTCTTCTCCAGCAGTTGTAATACCACATGTTCCACGGGAAATGAGGAGACCTTTCAGAAGTTGCAGAGCAGGCAAGAAGATCAAGTCCTGGAGGAGAAAGTTTAAACCTGCGGTCCCATTTATCATCATGGGTAATGTACGATCGCTTGGTAACATGTCGGATGAACTGCTGGCTCTGAGTAAGACCCAGAAGGAGTTCAGGGAATGCAGTCTCATGTGCTTTACAGAAACCTGGTTGCATGAGGACGTCCCAGATTCAAGTGTATTGGTACCAGGGTTTCAAATGGTTCGGGCTGACAGGGAGTGAAGTGCGGTAAGAAAAAGGGCGGAGGAGTGATACTGTACATTAACAACAGATGGTGTAATCAGGGGCATGTAACAGTAAAGGAGAGACATTGTTGCCCAAACATTGAACTATTAGCAGTGGGCCTCAGGCCTTACTATCTGCCTAGAGAATTCTCTCTTGTTATTGCAGTGGTGTCTTATATACCACCATCTGCAAATCCAGAGGCAGCTGGGGAAGTACTGTCTGGGGTGATTGCCCAGCTTCAGACGAAACACCCTAACTCTCTAACTGTCATTTCTGGGGATTTTAATCGAGCCAAGATCTCATTACCAAAGTTCTATCAATATGTCAAATGTTCTACACGGGACAATTATATATTGGATCTCCTCTATGCCAGTGTTAAGGATGCTTACTCATCATCTGCATTGCCCCCCCTGGGGAAATCTGACCACAACCTTATACTATTGTCTCCGGCCTATCAACCAGTTGTCTGCAAACAACCAGCGACAATTAAACAGATAAGGAAGTGGTCTCCGGCAGCAGAGAAGGGGTTACAAGACTGCTTTGATTGCACAGACTGGGAGGTGTTATGTGCCAGGGAACCTAATGATGATGTTAATGAGGTTACCGGGAGAGTTACTGATTACATCAACTTTTGTACTGACAATATTGTACCTATTCATGAGATTCGGTGTTATGCAAACAATAAGCCTTGAATTACAAAAGAATTGAAACATCTACTAAACAGGAAAAAAAAAAGCTTTTAAAAGGAAGGACAAGGAGGAAATGAAAATTGTACAGCGAGACTTAAAGGGAAAAATTAAGATTGCCCGTGAAGCATTCAGAATTAAATTGGAAAATAAATTGTCACACAACAACTCCAGAGAAGTGTGGGCTGGAATGAAGCTATTGACTGGGTTTAAGGCAAGGTCAGATCAGGGGGTGGGGGGCTGATCATGGCTAATGAAATGAATGAGTTTTTCAACAGATTCAACAATAAATGTGCGATGTCAACAGGGGAGAGGGCCGGGGAGCGACAAGCAACATCAACTGGGGGGAGGAAGTTGGAGACTTTCTTGATCTCCGAAAATGATGTGAGGGAACAGTTTAGTAAGCTGGTCATTGGTAAAGCAGCAGGGCCTGATGGTATTTGTCCACGTGTCCTCAGAGTGTGTGCAAATCAGTTGTGCACTGTCTTCCAGCACCTGTTTAACTGGAGCTTACAATCACAGAGAGTACCAGTTCTATGGAAGACTTCTTGCCTGGTGCCGGTTCCCAAGACTACCTTCCCGAGCTCCCATAACGACTATAGACCGGTGGCCTTAACATCGCATGCGATGAAGTCCTTGGAGAGAATTGTACTTGCCTACTTGTGTCCGAGGGTGTCTGCTTTTACGGACCCCCTTCAGTTTGCGTATCAGCAGAGTCTGGGGGTGGACGATGCTGTAGCGTATCTGCTACAAACAGTACATTCCTTTTTGGACAATGATGGAACCACTGTACGTGCCATGTTCTTCGATTTCTCCAGTGCATTCAATACCTTACAGCCACTATTATTACGTAAAAAGCTGGTTGAAATGGCGGTTGATGAGGGATTAGTGAATTGGATCATTGATTACCTGTCGGACAGGCCACAGTTCGTAAGGTTGGGGGCGGCCGTATCGGATAGTGTGCGGAGCAGTGTTGGAGCCCCTCAGGGAACGGTGCTGTCGCCATTCCTTTTTACGTTATACACAGCTGATTTTCAGTATAAATCAGACCTTTGTCACCTTCAAAAGTACTCTGATGACTCAGTGATAGTCGGAGGTATTGAGAGAGGCCGGGGGGGGAGGAATAGAGAAGGGTGGTTTTGGACTTTGTTGACTGGTGCCAGGCTAGCCATTTAGAACTCAACATAAAGAAAACCAGGGAGTTGGTGTTGAGTTATGGAAGGTGCATGAAGGATTGCTTACCTATCACTATTGATGGTCAGGATGTGGAGATGGTGGAGAATTTCAAATATTTGGGGGTTCACCTGGACAGCAAGCTTGATTGGAGGTGCCATATGGAGAAGGTTTGCAAGAAAGGGATGAGTAGACTTTACTTCCTAAGGAAGTTAAGGTCGTTTAATGTGTGTAGCAAAATGCTTGAAATGTTCTACCAATCTATTGTGGCGAGTGCAATCTTTGCTGCAATAATATGCTGGGATAGTAGTGTGCGCACAGCTGACGCTAATAAGCTGAATAAACTTATCAAGAAGGCTAGTGCGGCGGTGGGTCTACAACTTAGGACTTTCGAGGAGGTATTAGAGGATAGAATTAATAAGAAATGCAAGGCTATAATGAGCAACAATACACACCCGCTCTCTGAACTGTTTGCGAAGCAGAAGAGCACATTCAGCAAGCGTCTAATCCAACTAATGTGTAAAAAGGAAAGATACAGAAAATCGTTTGTTCCGACAGCTGTGGGGATGTTTAACAAATGTATAAGTGTAAAGCGTCCCAAGACTAAGTGAAGTTCTAAGTGTATGGGTGGAATAGGGGAGGTACATGTACCAGTCTACCCGCATCTGCTGTCCATATAGACTTATTTTGTAAAGTGTGTAATGTTCTTGATCTTTGTTTTGCTGCTGTAATACTGCAATTTCCTCCGGGATCAATAAAGTTTATCTTATCTTATCCTATAGCTCTGTCTCCTTTATAGCTCTTCCCTCTTCATGGATGTATGTGTCTTCATAGCTCCGCTCCCTCCACATGGCATGTTCAAGAGTTGGAACTGCCAAAAATGATGATGTGAAATGTTTTTATGTGCAGAATATTCCTTTTATTATGTTATAGCTGAGCACATCACGTTTTGTTCCTCTCCGTGGGGATCCTGTTTTTTGCAGGACTACACGGACAGGACCGGATGTGTAACTCCAGATGCCATTTCTGTGTCTGGATCTGCGATTTTGACGGATCTGGTTACAGAAAGAGCTGGAAGGAGCCGAGCCTGCAGAGCACAGACAAGTGTTGTTGGGGCTGACTTTCACTTTCGCAATGTGGCTACACATATTGCGAAAGGGAAAGCAATGGTTAAAAATAAAAAACAACATTCACCTCTTCACCGAATGTCCCACAATGCCAAACCACATATCCGGTCTTTTGGAGTGAAGCTGCCGGCTGCGCTTGTTTACCGGTAACTGTAGGGATGGATATGCAGCCTGAGCACAGCGATACATTACGTTAACGCTATGCACTAAGGCTGAAAAATTCTAAATTTGAACGGATTCGTCAGTCTTATGGGTGACGCTGCTCTGCCCCTAGCCTCATTCGGATGTTTTGACAGAAAAAAAAAATTATGGTTCTTGAAAGAAATGGAGGAAAACCTGAAGAGCAACATAGAAAAACTGAATGGGCCTCACAGGGTTAATGGATGAGTAGAACACATTAAACTTCTACAGTATTTTTTAAAAGAGACGCAGGATGATACAGAATAATCCATGTATGTACATGAAAATATAAACTGGTTTCTCATGCTTTTCTCTGGCTGACCTTTCCCGGGAATTTGGTGTAGAAAATGTAGGAATGGAAAGGAATTATTAAAAAAAAAACTCAAATAAATTTTTAGTTCGCATTTTTTTATTTTAGAATCTGAAAGTGGATCCCATCAGCTGATCCTCAGGTAGACGAGGTGGCCGAGTGGTTAAGGCGATGGACTGCTAATCCATTGTGCTCTGCACGCGTGGGTTCGAATCCCATCCTCGTCGATGCCTTTTGTCTTTTCCATCACCGGTTTTGTTTTTACATCTGCACCTACGTAGAAATTCTCTACTGCTAAAAACGATCATCACATCACTCAAACTGCAATGACTTCTTGAATATTTTTGCTAACAAGCAAGAAAACGGAATGATGTCTGTCTTACTTTTCAAATAGCGTAATTCAAAAGTAATCATGAAGTTTGCCAAATCTCACCCTATATGACTTTTATTGCAATTTTTGGTGATATTCTGAGGCTGGAAACACACCGGCGTGTAAAAAAACGGTCCGATTGACATATCCGAGTGTCGTCCGATTTTTGGTCCGTTTTGCATCCAACTGCAATGCGACTGTCCAACATTTCTCTCCAGTGTGTCCGTACCCTTGCTAGGAAACTCTTGATACTAATATCGAATATGTTAAAATAAGTAGGGATCACATGAAAAGTGAATTTGAAATTTTAATGATGTTTGTTCATTCAAATATACACTACTCAACAAAATAAAGGGAACATGTTAAATGTTACGTGTTCCCTTTATTTTTGTGAGCAGTCTAAAGGTCACGTCACACGCATCAATATCGATCACGATATCGCCTGCAAAGTCACGTGATCGAGATCGTTAGAACAATTTTGCAATATCGCATGCGCGGTGTCACAAGCATAGATCTCGTTAACGATTTCACATTTGGCAACGCGCCAGCGATGGATCGCACAACCCAGCGATCGAGCCAGTCAGGAATAGGCGAAATCGTCAATGAGCTTGTTTGCACGGTGTCACACAGAACAATACTGCTGATCCTTCGCACGACCGTCGCTTGATTTGAGGTCCTGCTCACAAATCTTCAACCAATCAAGCGATTTTTCATTGCAAGATCGCTCGGTTACATGCAATGACGCACAAACGATATCGCTTGAGCGACTAAAAAACCGTGCCGTTTAAGCAATATCGTTAGCGATATTGAAGCGTGTGACGTGGCCTTTAGACCTATGCAATTGTCCATAAGTAGTACGCTGCTCAAAACAATAAAGGGAGCACTTAACATTTAACATGTTCACTTTATTTTTTTTAGCAGTATATTTTATAGAAGACTGGGGGTGCCACAACACTACTGAGGGATTAGATGGTGGTTAGCTCTTTGCTATCAAATTTCAGCATGACCCCCGACCCCATTGCGGTCCCCAATGACTGGAGGTTTTAAAAAAAAAAATGTAGGGTTTAAAGGGGTTTTCCCATGAACAAAGTTAATTTTAAAGTTTACTTTAATCAATAGACATCAGAACAATAATAAGTTCCACAATCGGATGTGTTTAAAAAAAATGTTCCTGTGCTGAGATAATCTTATATATGTGTCCCTGCTCTGCAATGTGTAATGGATGTGTCTGACCGTACAGGGACATGGTCTGATCATACCACATCTCCTGTGCTGAGATAATCTTTTATATGTGTCCCTGCTATGTACTGTGTAATGGATGTGTCTGACCGTACAGGGACATGGTCTGATCATACCACATCTCCTGTGCTGAGATAATCTTATATATGTGTCCCTGCTGTGTACTGTTAAATGGCCAAATCTGGACATGGAGCATTGGTTTGATCCTGGACAGGGGAAAATGCAAAAGAGTATACAGACATTACGCCCCAACATGTCCGATTATCCACCACGCTCGGCTCCTTCGGACGGAACCTGAAAACCCACCTCTTCAGGAAAGCTTACAGCCTGCAATGACTGAGCTCCCGCCCCACCGCCACTGAAGCTACCGCCCCACTGCCACCTGATCTGCTGCACCCCTGACCTACTGTTCTCCCCCCCATTATCCTGTAGAATGTAAGCCCGCAAGGGCAGGGTCCTCTCCCCTCTGTACGGCTGCCTTCAGACTTACAGATGCCTCCGCAGCGTTTTGCAGAGACATCTGCAAGTATCTGCATGCAGACCGCGGCCCTGCGCACAGATCACTAATGGCGGGCAATGAGAGCGCACGGCGGTCTGCAAGCATCTGCAGACCACCGTGCGCTCCATTATAAACATAGGGGCCGCGGTCTGCATGCAGATACTTGCAGATGCCTCTGCAAAACGCTGCGGAGGCATCTGCAAGTCTGAAGGCAGCCTACCAGTCTGTCACTGTTAGTATGTTTACTGTAAACTATATCTATAATTTTGTATGTAACCCCTTCTCATGTACAGCACCATGGAATTAATGGTGCCATAGAAATAAACAATAATAATGATAATGATAACATTACCGCACAGGATCACAATTAATTCTTCCTTTGAAATTAAACTTTATTTAAAAACAGACAATATTTCCTATCATTCCATGTGCTGGGCTGTAAGTCCGCAGTGAGCACAGACCAGTAAGGATATGTGCACACTGGGTGTATTTTTTTGGGCTGCATTTTTTCATCTACAAAAATGCCGCTGTTTCAATAACACAACAATGCGTTTCTGGTGCTTTTTTGCTGCGTTGTTTTTTTTTGTGAGCATATTCCAGCTCATTAGAATGGCTGTCAATGGGAAAACGCAGCACAAAAAAGCACAAGATAATTGCAGGAACATAAAATACGGGGGCAATTTCTGCAACAAAACCGCACATATGGGCACAGATTTTGGAAAATCACATTGACTTTCGTTACAGAACTGCGGGTGTTCCGTATATGGTGCAGAAACGCAGCAAAAAAAAGAAGCAAAGACGCCCAGTGGGCACATAGCCGAACTCTGCTCCACACCTCCCTCCCATTCCTCCTGACACACAGCACCAGGTTTTTCCCATCTGAGAGCAGCATAATGTAGAAATAGAGACCCTGATTCCAGCGATGTGTCACTTACTGAGCTGCTTGCTGTCATTTTGATAAAATTAGTGTTTTCTCTATTGCATATTTAGCAGTCTGTGAATATGCCGGACTACCTGGCAGCAGGCCAAGTAGACTGCTAATGATAATCTCCAGCTGATTAAACAGTGATTTTATCACAACTACACTGAGCAGCCAAGTAAGTGACACATCGCTGGAATAAGGATCTCGGGTCCTATATTATGCTATTCTCAGATTAGGTTGCAAAAACCTGGTGACAGGTTCCCTGTAAAACTACAGCTGCTGTCAGGGACTCCTCAAAATCCAGCCATACATCAGTAAAGGTAAAGACAGTGTGGCACCCCTGCGGGGGATTGCCACAGGTTACACTGGTGCAAGGAAGGACTGACACCTTGGTTTGTTCAGCACACAACACCATCCACTCCAGACCTGAAGGGGGAGCTCTACTGGCTGCATTAAGTCAGTTCCCCTTTAATGAGATCCAGGCTGAGAGGAGGAGACAGTTGGTCCTAGGAGACAGTTGCTAGGGAGTAGTTTGTGTGAGGAGAGGAGAAAAGGAGGAGGCTGAGCTGCTGGTCTCTGGAAAAGACAGATGCCAGGACCAGAGGGGACCATTTTGTCAGCTGTTCACACCCCAGGGAAGGGGCCGGAGGCAAGGAGAAGAGGTAGGGAATAAGAAGAGGGACTAAAAGATATTCCCCTTGAGGACAAACGGACACTGGAGTCCGATGCTGTGGGCTTGTATAGCCACAGTAAAAGCCCAGCAATTTCAGGAAAAGTTTAGCCCTGAAGGAAGAGAATAGAGACATTAAAAACTAACCAAACAGAGGTCCAGGGGCCACAGGATAAACCGGGTTCCCACAGAAGGGCCTGATTGTTAGTTTTAGACAATAGAGAATTGGAGAGCTCAAACTCAGGCAAGACTCATCCCTCAAGAGAAAGAATAGAGATAAAGGAGGCCTCATATCTTTCTAAGGAGTTGATCCTAAATTGCACCAGGGACCCGGTTATTACTCAGAACTGTACCTGTTTTGTGACTACCAGTAAAAGGTACCGGAACAACTATCCCTGTGTGTATGTGTGACTGTTCATCGGCTATAACCCACCATCTTCCTCCTTCACTGCTCTCCCTCACCATCTTCATTTATTGCTGCCCTGAGGTAAAGCTCCACCTGTGGGGAGCTGTACCACACTTTGCTGTCCCCTCCATCACCTCAGCGGCCGGCTGGCAGCGCCGGTACCACCTTACCGGACCCTACAGGTGGCGTCACGTCCCCCTGTAAATAATTCCCTCACCCCACCCTTCAAATGATCCCCAGGGCACGGCACCGGGATACGTCCACCTGTGACTCCCTACTCAGCAGACCCGGTGACCGAGTACCCCCCACTGCCCTGGCCACATCATTTTCTGGCGTCACGAACAGGATCCAAACCAGCCTGGTATTTACCAGGTGAAGTGCGCCTTAAGACTTTATTTAATTGACTGTTTGTGTGGCCGCCATTACACCGCCTCAGAAATTACAGCTGCGTCACAGCAGGAGAAAGAGCGGGAAGATAAGCCCCGCCCCCTTTCCACTCTGCCGGAGAGACTGAAGAAAGCGCAGCTCCCTGTTAGAGAGAGACCTGAGGTGCCCGCTCCAGCTGCTGAGCCGCCAATGGCTAAAGAAACCAGTTTTCATCTTACAGGTTGGCAGCCATTAACTAGGGGGGGCCTCACCATGAGTGACACGGATGATGTGCGGGTCCCTGACAAGGGAAATGGCGAGAACGCAGTACCTGAAGCAGCAGCCCAAATAATGCCTATAACCATGCCGTATGTACCGGGTGCCAAGTGGTTACCAACATATGAAGGTAAACCTGGTACGTTAGCAACATTTAAGCATAAGATGTGTGGAATGCTGGACATGTATGCTATGAAACAGAAGCCACAGGCTACCGTTGTGCTGGACAATTAATAGGCGCAGCGGAGCTGGAGGCTGAGTCCTGGAGAAATGCTGACAGGGACTCTGCTGCCAAAGTGTTTGATAAGCTAAAATTGGTGTTTGAGAAGCGCTCACAGTCTGAATTGAGGATGCTGTTTTATCAGTGTAAGCAGAGACCGCAGGATACCATCAGAGACTATGCCCTCCGTTTACAAGGGGCACTCCGGTCCTTGAAACAGGTAGACCCGGCAAGTGTACTGGAAGAGGATAAAATGCTTGCTGAGCAGTTTACAGAAGGATTAAGATCAGACTATCACCGCCAACAAGTGCATATGTGGGTATTGGATCACCCAACAGTGAGTTTTAGTGACTTAAAAGATCGTGCTATAACTGTGCTAAGAGATCCAGCACCTGAAGAACCTGCAAACCAATCCTGGCAAGCTAATGCTTCTTCCATAGTCTTTAAACCTATTTCTGCAGAACCTGCAAAAGCAGAGAGTCAAGCTGTAGCAAATGATAACATGCAAAACCAGGTGCTGCAGTTAACTAAAAACATGGACTACGTACTAAAGCTCTTGCAAAATATGCCTGGGGCACCACCACCAAGTAAAATTCTACTAGCTGATAGCCCTGAGGATGTCCCATGGATGCAAAGGAAAGCCTTGTCGCCAGCGCAGGGGACCAACGCACCATTCCAACGTAGACCCTTGTAGCCCGCGCAGGGGACCAACGCACCATTCCAACGCAGAACCAGGTCGCCCGGGCAGGGGACCAACGCACCATTCCAACACAGAGCCTGGGATTACACAGATTATTCAGGACAACCCATCTGCCTGCGATGCAACAAACCAGGACACTTTGCAAGAGGATGCCCTTTAAACACGAGATTCCTGGGTCCGAGGGCCAACTCCCAGGAGTAGAGCAACTGGGCCCAAAAGACTGGTGTAAGCGGTACGTAGGAGGCCGTCCGTACCTCAACATTACACTAGAAGGAATTCCCATGTCGGCCCTACTGGACACCGGGTCGCAGGTTACTACGATCCCACATATCCTTTATAAGCAATATTGGTCTGATGAAGATCTTGAACCTCCAAACCCCAATTTTTATATTATTGCAGCTAATGGCCAACCACAGAAACAGGTGGGTTACAGAGCAGCTACAATAAAGTTGGGGAGGGAGGAGTTGAAAGGTCAAGGGTTATTTGTAGTTGAAGATAATCCTAATGAAAAATGCCCTTACATGGTTATAGGTACAAATTGAAAATTGCTTTGGAGAAGTGTTGTTTTTACTCCGACAGATTTCTCAAACTGCTGGTTATGGCGGACAAGAGTCATCCAACGAGAGATCCGAGCCCTCATCCACAAGCAACAGGTAAATCTGTCTGGGGGAGAAATTGGCAGTGTGCGGGTAATAGACTCGGTTCCCATTGTACTACCACCAAATAGTGAAATGATGATATGGTGTCGAGCAGCGATAGGTTGTAGAGGACAGGAATACCAGGCAGTTGTAGAGCCGGTATTTTCAGAGCACAGACCTACACTACTGACAGCCAGAGGGGTGGTGGATGTACGCAAGGGACGAGTACCAATCTGTGTGTTAAATTGTGGGACAGAGGAAGCAAAGTTACCCCGGTATGCTACCGTAGCAAAGCTGTATACTGTTTGTAACAACAACATACAGGCAGTAGAACCTGTTTCCTCGCCAAGTCTGGTGGAGGATAGTAACTCTAAAGGACAGCTGGAGGAGTGGTGTCAGCAGTTGCATGTAGGAACTGATGCCACCCCTTCTCACCTGAAGCATGGAGTATACCGGGTAGTGCAGGAGTTCGAGCAGATATTCAGCAAGCATCCATTAGATTTTGGAAGGATTAAAGGGGTACAGCACCACATACCCACAGGAAATCATCCACCAATCAAGCTGAGACACAGACCCATTCCACCAGGTCACTATCAACATGCCAAAGAAATGCTGAGGGACATGAAGGAGGCCGGGGTTATAAGAGATAGTAGTAGTCCCTGGGCAGCCCCTTTAGTCCTAGTCAGGAAGAAGGATGGCACAATGAGGATGTGTGTGGATTACCGGGAAGTCAATAAGATCACTCACAAAGATGCTTACCCGTTACCCCGAATAGAGGAGTCTCTTGCCGCATTAAAGACTGCTAATTATTTCTCCACATTAGATCTCACTAGTGGGTATTGGCAGGTCTCCGTTGCAGAAGAAGACCGGGAGAAGACTGGATTCACAACGCCAATGGGACTATGAGAATTCAATAGCATGCCATTCGGATTATTCAATGCACCAGGAACGTTTCAGAGAATCATGGAAAGTTGCCTGGGACACCGAAACTTCGAAACAGTGCTCTTATACCTGGATGATGTCATCGTGTTCTCTAGAACCTACGAAGAACACCTGAAACACCTGGCAGAGGTATTTGAGGCTTTAGCAAAGTACGGAATGAAGCTTAAACCATCTAAATGTCACCTGCTGAAACCTAAAGTCCAATACCTGGGACACGTGGTCAGCGCAGATGGAGTAGCACCAGACCCAGAAAAGGTAACAGCAATCCAGGATTGGCAAAGACCAACGACCATCACCGAGGTACGTCAGTTCTTAGGTTTGGTTGGATACTATAGAAGATTCATTAAAGGCTACACAAAGATGGCTGCGCCCCTACAAGATCTTCTGATAGGCCAATCTAAGAAGAGAAGATTTCCAGAGTCACCATTAGAATGGGGAGAGGAGCAAGAAAATTCCTTCCAACAGATGAAGCAGGCTCTAACCGGTGAGAAAATTCTGGCTTACCCTGATTATAATCTACCATTTGTCCTTTACACCGACGCAAGTAATGTAGGCTTGGGAGCAGTCCTTTCTCAGATGCAAGATGGTAGAGAACGAGTAATTGCCTACACTAGCAGAAAACTTCGACCCACTGAGAGGAACCCAGAAAACTATAGTTCCTTTAAGTTGGAGTTCCTGGCCTTGGTCTGGGCCGTAACAGAAAGGTTCAAGCATTACCTCGCAGCTTCGAAGTTCACCGTCTTTACAGATAATAACCCGTTGACACATTTAGATACCGCGAGACTTGGAGCATTGGAGCAACGTTGGATGGCTCGACTGTCGAATTATGACTTTACTATCAAATATCGAGCAGGTCGCAATAACGCAAATGCTGATGCCCTTTCTAGAAATCCTCAAGTACATCCACAAGGAAGTGAAGAAGAGGAAGATGACCTAGAGGAAATAGAACTCCCAGCTTTCCATAAAAGTAGAAAATGGCAAATCGCTGAAGATCGCGTCTACCAAAATCGTCAGACTGCTGAACTAAACCCGTTGCCTCACTATGGATGGAAAGAGACTCAAGACAGTGATCCAGCAGTAAGTCTTGTAAAGAAGTTGATAACTCAACCAGATTCCAAACTTGAAAAGAATGCTCGACTAGAAGCTCAATACTTGTGGAAAGAAAGAAGCCGGTTATTCATCTATCAAGGTCAATTGTGCAGGCGGTATATCAACCCAAGAACGCATGAAATGGTATGGCAAGTTGTGGTTCCAAAGAGAGATGTTCAAATGGTATTGCAAGCGTATCACAATGAATCGGGACACTTTGGATGAAGAAAATTAGAAATACTGTTACGTGAAAGATTCTATTGGATCAGCATGAGAGCCTCCATAGAGAGATGTTGTAAAAATTGTGGACCATGCTCATTAAGAAGAAAAGACCGTAACAGCCAGAAAGCACCCCTCAAACCTATCATCACCAAAGAACCATTAGAACTGGTAGCCATAGATCATGTCAAACTTACACCCAGCAAATCAGGGTTCACTTATGCTCTTACCATGGTAGACCATTATTCTAGATTCCTTGTGGTAGCTCCAGTAAAAGATTTAACAGCTGAGACAGCAGCAAGAACATTTAAAGCTTATTTCTGCAGACCCCATGGCTATCCAGACCAGGTATTGACAGACCAAGGACCCACCTTTGAAGCTGAAATATTTCAAGAGTTCTGTCGCCTATACGGATGCAAGAAAATACGCACCACGTATGCCTCTGCTCTGTGCCAGTCATTGCACTGGCTGCCCGTATACTACAGCATCAAATTCAAATTGCTTCTTATCACCCACAAAGCTATTCACAGTGCAGCACCCCCCTACCTCTCCTCCCTCATCTCTGTCTATCACCCCACTCGCGCTCTACGTTCCTCAAATGACCTTCGACTGACATCGGTAATAATCCGATCCTCCCACTCCCGGCTCCAAGACTTCTCCAGAGCTGCACCAAACCTCTGGAATGCTTTACCAAAAGAAATCAGGACTATCCACAACTTGCATGGCTTCAGACGATCCCTAAAAACGCATCTTTTTAAGGCGGCCTATCATACTCCCTAATAGAAGTCCTTTGTACTGTAGATAGTGAATGGCCTATCCCTCTGGACATTACTCTTCTACAAACTCCACCAAACCAAAAAGGTCTACACAGACTGTATAATGACCATCCATGTAAGCTTAGTTCTATGCCCCATTTCCTCGAGATGCCTGGACCATCAGTGCAATAAGCCCCTGTACCTTGTGCAACCCCTATCCCGTTGTAGATTGTAAGCTCTTTTGAGCAGGGTCACCTTCATTTCTTGCTTTATTTTTTGTATTTTCTTTTTTACATTGATTCTATGCCTATTGTTTTGTATCCAATTATTCTACTGTATTTGTTCTCTACTGTAATTACTTACTGTATTATATTTTCTGTACTCTAACCCTACATTGTAAAGTGCTGCGTAATATGTTGGCGCTATATAAATAAAGCTGTATTATTATTATTATTATTCGGTGGACTTTGGCTGAAACAGCGTTGTTCAGGGCACGTGTGATGCTGTTGGACACGTGGTTATGCAATGCGGGGACGGCACATCTGGAGAAATAGTGGCGGCTGGGGACCGAGTAACGTGGGACAGCAGCCGCCATCAGGTCGCAGAATGCTTCCGTCTACACCAGCCGGAAAGGCAACATTTGTAGCGCAATGAGTCGCAAAATGTGATCATTCAGGACTGTGGCATGTGGGGCGTTGGCAGCGTATTTGCGCCTGCGTTCAAATGTTTGCTGAATGGATAATTGAACACTGCGCTGGGACAAGGACGTGCTTGATGGTGGTGTAATTTGTACGTGGGCAACTTCAGGTGCAGGGCCGGAGGCTTGTTCGCGGCCAGCATGGACAGGGGATTGGCTCGCATGCACAACAGGCAAAGACGTAGCAGTGACATCAGCAAGCACCGCTCCTCGACTCTGTTGTACTTTCCACAAAGTCGGGTGCTTGGCTGACATGTGCCTGATCATGCTGGTGGTGGTCAGGCTGCTACTTTTCGTACCCCTGCTGATGCTGGCATGGCAGGTCTTGCAAATGGCCTTTTTAGAGTCATCTGGAGCCAACTGAAAATACTGCCAGACTCGGGAAGACCTAACATTTGCACAGGCACCTTGTGTCGTGTTTTTGTTCCGGGGAACGGTTGCCTGCCTTATGCCTGCGTACCCGACCCTGCTTCGTACTGCCTGTTGGGATGCTATGCCTCCCTCCCCCTGTGCACTGCTGTCCTTGCTCTGCATATACTCCTGCCAGGTTGGGTCAGCTACTGGATCATCCACCACGTCGTCTTCCTATTCTTTGGCTAATCGCTGGACTGCTCCTCCTTCTCCTCATGTGCCACCATGATGACCGTTACAATAGTTTGGCTGTTGTTTCAGGTATACCCCCAGTGGTAAATTTTTACGCCCATTCTTTTTGAATGGGCATTACAAAGACAGGATACCCGCATCTTTTCAATGTGAAAAATGTTTTGAGGCCCTCCTGCACGTCTCTATCCAGGGACAAAGAGGAGCCTCCCAATTTTTGGCTGCCCTGACCAAAGGGCTATACTACAATACACCCACTTCAGGGTTACAGGCCCTACTACATGTCAGAATGCATGGGTCATTGTTGAACCTCCCAATTTTTGGCTGCCCTGACCAAAGGGCTATACTACAATACACCCACTTGAGGTTTACAGGCCCTACTACATCTCTGTAAGCATGGGTCATTGTTGAACCTCCAAATTTTTGGCTGCCCTGACCAAAGGGCTATACTACAATACACCCACTTGAGGTTTACAGGTCCTACTACATGTCTGTAAGCATGGGTCACTGTTGAACCTCCCAATTTTTGGCTGCCCTGACCAAAGGGCTATACTACAATACACCCACTTGAGGGTTACAGGCCCTCTTGCACGTCTCTATCCAGGGACAAAGAGGAGCCTCCCAATTTTTGGCTGCCCTGACCAAAGGGCTATACTACAATACACCCACTTCAGGGTTACAGGCCCTACTACATGTCAGAATGCATGGGTCATTGTTGAACCTCCCAATGTTTGGCTGCCCTGACCAAAGGGCTATACTACAATACACCCACTTGAGGTTTACAGGTCCTACTACATGTCTGTAAGCATGGGTCATTGTTGAACCTCCCAATTTTTGGCTGCCCTGACCAAAGGGCTATACTACAATACACCCACTTGAGGGTTACAGGCCCTACTACATGTCAGAATGCATGGGTCATTGTTGACCCTCCCAATTTTTGGCTGCCCTGGCCAAAGGGCTATACTACAATACACCCAGTTCTTGTTTACAGGCCATCCTGCATGTCTGTATCCAGGGGCATTGGTGAACCTCCCAATTTTGGACTGCCCTGGCAAAGGAAGATACTACAATAGACCGTGTTCCTCAAAATGGGCACATTATTTCTAGACAGGGCTTCATGTACGTCTCTTGTCAGGGTCATCGGAGTGTCGCACAATGTTTTCACGTAAAATCTTTCATGTAATCACAAAAAGTGACATACACCAGCTTTATCTCACTATTGGGTATGTGCCCTTAACATTTCCACCCTAAATATTCATTTTGGTGTAATTTTGGAAGGTTTTCTGGAGACTCCGTAAAATTGGTGTGAAACTCGGACAACATTGTTCACAGCTGTGACTTTTGAGTGAGAAATGCTTCCAGGGTCTTCCCCATGGTGTTGCCATGTCATTTCAGCACTCTTCTGAGACTTTTGTGACATTTTTAGGGTTTTTCCATGCTGCCGGCAGTCATTTCATAAAAATACTCGTGTCTCCCATAGGATAACATTGGGCTCGTTACTCGGGCCGAGTACACGAGTATCTCGGGATGCTCGGCCCGAGCTTCGAGCACCCGAACATTTTAGTACTCGCTCATCACTAGTAACAATGTGTCCATGATTTCACTGCAACCAGAGATCTGTGAACAATCTCTGCACAGATATCTGTGTGTGTAACGGTACCCTGAGACTTGACAGCAAAGATAAAAATCCTAGCTGGTATCTATCAGACTGGCATAAATCTTTGGCAGTATGGCTGAAAATCCAAGCACCATCTCCATTGGAATGTAGCCAGCGGAGAAAACCAGTAAGTGGAAGGCATAAATAGGCCCACCCGCAATGTGATAGGACAGACTAAGTGATGAATGAAAACACCTGCTAACTGAAAAGTATAAAACAAAGGTAAAAGATAATTAGCAATTTAATAGAGACTGAACCTGCTGTGGTTCAGTGGAGAAGAAAGTTGATTGAATTCTGAGGCATGACAACAATGTATTTGTTCCGTTGGTGGAGCCAGTGAGTTTTAGTAGGGAGAGCCGCTTCAGGCACATGTTGGTGTTTTTTCCTGAGCCCCTTCGGTAATGGCTTTATCCTCTTTTGCAGCACCATTACCAGCGACCTTTCTCTTCCTTTTACATTCTAGTGGTGAGAAACTCAAGGAGTCGCTTGAAGATTGAGCATACTACTTCTTTTAACCTCTTCATGATTTCTGAAATAGTGAAAAGAAGTAATAAATGACTAAACATGTGCACAGCAATGTCATTTTTATATTGCTGTTTATTGTGTTCACTTGTGGCAGTGGTTTGGTAATGCTATTTCAGGGGGTTCCAGGTGAATCTACCTGATAATCACTGCATGCATTTGGGGGCCACATAGTGTTTTTTTGCAGACTTTTTGAAGCAGAAACTGAGCTGAAACTCTCTAAATCCTTCTGTGAAATGTAAACCTCTGCTTGGAGAGTCCGCTCATTTTTCTCTTTTAAAAAAACCTAAAAAAAAAAAACTCAACAAAAGCCCTCTGCGTGCACAGAGCCGCTTTCTGCTCAAAAACTCCTTGAAGAACTGTGTGAACAGAACACAGCCTTCCAATAGAAATTAAATAGAAATAAATGCATTTTTTTAAGCAATCTTTTTTCTCACATGTATTTGGAGTCGACTCACTCCACGAAAACCTCCTTAAAAATCCTCTATGTCCACACACATAGCCTGTCTGTGAATTCTGTGTAGTTATAGTGACCCCTACTGGAAGTGTGATGCATAAACATGAGAAATACTTCACTCAATGTAAATCCAGATTGTAGATATCTGACCCTCAAGACTATGCCTAAAACTATTTTGAAGTGGAAATCAACAGCTTCTTGGTGTTCAACAGAGTTATCGGACAGTCATAGGAACTAAAGCAGCTGGCCCTGAAGAAAGATCGGAGAAAACAGGCAATTAAGTATTGTCATGAATAAAAGTTATTGGCAGCGGTGGGATTCGAACCCACGCCCCCGAAGAGACTGGAGCCTTAATCCAGCGCCTTAGACCGCTCGGCCACGCTACCTGCTGACTATTGACTTTTTGGCTCTCCTGTTGGATGGTAATGAGAAAATGACCTAGGGATTAATTTTATTAACAGTAACGTTCCAGAAAAATCTCACCTACTTCGTTATGTCTTCAGGAATATTGTGAGATGCAAAGAAAACCGAACATAGAAGTCGTGCAGACTTGGATCTTGGCAAAATACTTTTTTAACCTTTAGCGTTTCTTGAAAGAATGTTCTCCCCCTGATCCAGAGAGGAGCTTGGCAATTCATACACTAATTAACCCTGAAGGTGATCCACTACCCAACAGTCCAAATCCCAATGCCGCACTATCAGAAGGGCATGTAAATAAACGCACTCGCACAACGATCCAAAAGAACATTGTGTCCTGCAAGTCGTATAACAATTCATGTTATATTCCTTCCCAGTGTCTATTGGAAATGTTTCCCCATAAGACTTAGGCTGGCTTCAGACTGCGTGTCTGATCCGATCCGTAGCTGTCCGCTTGAGGCAGACAGCCGCGGACCGGATCAGCACACAGGACTGGGGGCTATTATGCCCTTCGATCGTGTGTGCAGCCGCACGCAGTTCCTGCTGCTAATAGGTGAGGACCGCGGGCGCCGCGGTCCTGACCTGTCAGCTGGTTCAGCTGCGTGCGGCTGCACACAGGATCGGAGGGCATAATAGCCCCCAGTCCTGTGTGCTGATCCGGTCCGCGGCTGTCTGCCTCAAGCGGACAGCTACGGATCGGATCAGACACGCAGTCTGAAGCCGGCCTTAAGGTACCGTTACACGGCTCAATATTGAAATGATCTCACTAACGATCTCATGGGTGCGCGGTCGTTAGGAAATCGTTTTGACATTGTTGATGAGATGTCACACGTCTAGATATCGTGCACGACGCACCAGCGATCCAGCGAGCAGCTATCACTCGCACAACCCAGCGAACGATGCTTGTTCACTGTGGTCAATAGGGGAAGTCGTTAATGACATCGTTATCGCGGTGTCACACACAACGATGCAGCAGGTTGGCTGATCGTGGATCATCTGATTTGAGAACATGTTCTCAAATCTGCGATCACCGATCCAATGATTTATCGTAACCATATCGCAGAGTCACACGCAACAATGTCGCTTGAACGACTCCAAACCCGTGACGTTTCAGCGATATCGTTCACAATCTTGTAGCATGTAACGGGGTCTTAATGGTCCCGTCACACTTGGCGACATTCCAGCGACCGACAACAATACAACCTGGTAGGGATCGCTGGAGCATCGCTATGTGGTCGCTGGTGAGATGTCAAACAAGGCCCCGTTACACGCTACGATATCGCTCAAACATCACGGGTTTGGATTCGCTCCAGCGACATCGACGCGTGTGACTCTGCGATGTGGTAACGATAAATCATTGTATCGGTGATCGCAGATTTGAGAACATGTTCTCAAAAAAGACGATCCACGATCAGCCAACCTGCTGCATCGTTCTGTGTGACACCGCGATAACGATGTCGATTTCGACTTCGCCCATTCACAGCAATGAGCAGGTATCGATCGTTGGGTTGTGCGAACAATACCTACTCACTACATCGTTGGTGAGTCGTCCACGATGTCTAGATGTGTGACATCTCAGATCTCACCAATGATGTCAAAACGATGTCCTAACAACCGCGCGCCCCCCGAAATCCTTAGCGACATCATTTCAACGTGCACGACGCACCAACGTTGTAGTGAGCAGGTATAGTTCGCACAACCCAGCGAATAACACCTGCTCATTGCTGTGAATGGGCGAAGTCGTGAATGTATTGTTATCGCGGTGTCACACACAACGATATACCAGGTTGGCTGATCGTGGATCATCTGATTTGAGAACATGTCCTCAAACTTGTGATCAACGATCCAATGATTTATCGTAACAACATCGCCGAGTCACACTCAACGAAGTCGTAACGATGTCACTGGAACGACTCCAAACCCATGACGTTTCAGCGATATCGTTCACGATCTCGTACCATGTAACGGGGCCTTTAAGAAGATTTCACATGTGGTTCCACCTGGCTCGTTGGTCTTGGGGTATAATTCTCACTTCAGGGTCACCTCTGAGTTCACTACTGCGGAGCCTCATTATTTTCTAATTTCATTCCAACAAGAGCAGAAAATTACACAACACATACAAGATAGTGTCGGTGAGCAGCTAAAGCATTGGATTATGTATCTAGTCTCTTCGGGGGTGTGAGCTTGAATCCTATTACGGCCAGTAACAATCTTTATCGCAATGCTTTGTTGACCATTTTATTTGATCCTATTTCACTCAGCTGCTTCAGTACGGCTCCTGGGACTATCCGAGAACTCAGTTAAACATCAAGAGCTATTGAGCTGCACTTTAAAATTCTGCACTTTAAAATAGTTTCTTGCTGTGAACTTGAGGGTCTCCGTCAGTAATTTTAATACACATTTGATAGTACTGTACCTGTCCTTGTTACCCCCACTGCTTATGTAAAGCGCCATGGAACCAATGGCGCTATATAAATAAATAATAATAATAATAATAATAATAATAATAATAGTGAAGTAGATTGAAAGTTTTTAGGAACAAGCAGCAGCTCAGCAAAGTTGTTGACAGGTCTGCAGTTAAAGGGGTTGTCCAGAATTCTATGAACATGGCTGATTCCTTTCAAAAACAGCGCCACCCCTATCTACAGGTTTTGTGTGATATTCCAGTTTAGCATCATATAAGTGAATGGACCTATGCTGTAATCCCACATGCAACCTGTAAACAGGGGTGGCGCTATTTTTGAAACAATGCAGGAAAGTTTTATTAATCCTAGATATCACCTTTAAAATTACACAAGTACCTGGTAGTGTGGCCGAGCGGTCTAAGGCGCTGGATTTAGGCTCCAGTCTCTCTGGAGGCGTGGGTTCGAATCCCACCACTGCCATCAATGTTTTTTTATAGTAAGTATAGTCACACGCTTCAATTTAATGCACGATATCGCTTAGGTGATCTGCTTTTTGATCGCTTAAGCGATATCGTTTGTGCATCGCTGCGTGCGATCAAGCGATTTTACAATGTAAAATCGCTTGATCGTGAGATCGCAGATTTGTGAGCCGGAGCTCATATCAAGCGATAATCGCTTGTTCAATCTGCTTCATCGTGGTGTGTGACACCACGATGATCCATCTCCCAGCAGCAGAGCCCATGCTGGGAGATGGTATCTATGGTAAACGTCGGGTTACTAAGCGCCGCGCAGCGCCTAGTAACCCGATGTGTACCATAGTTACCAGCGAATTCGCTGGCCCACATCGCTGGTGAGTCTGTCTGTGTGACAGCTCACCAGCGATGTGAACGATATTGTTAGCGATCGCGCGTGCATGTGATCGCTTACAATATCGCTAAAGATATCTGTGCGTGTGACGGCCGCCTAAGACATATATATATATATATATATAGTTATATATAGTCATATATAGTTCACATGGGATCCAATAGTCAACATGACTGAATGGATGAAATAGGAAATGGAATATCGGTCAGCTGCTTCAGTCCGGCTCCTGAGAACTCAGTTAAGGAATAAGGAGCTGTTGATCTTGACTTCAAAATAGTTTCTTGCATGGTCTTGACGGTTTCCTTCAGTAATTTTGAGAAACATTTGCTTGTGATGTAGCTTGAAAGGGTTTTGAGGAAAAAGCAAGTTCTCAGCAAAGTGTTGTCCACAGGTCTGCATTGAGTTGAATTGGAAAAAGCAGCAATTCAAATGTTGACATGTATTAAAACATGACTCCTCCACTCAGGGAGTCGCCTACAGCTGTAGATTGTGACCTCATGATTGTCAATGGGGTGTGTCAGGTGTCCTGCATAGGAGAAATCAGGCACTGATTGTATTACAGGAAAAGTTCATGAAAGTGAGAAATGCCTGGAGAATGACAGGTGACTGAGAATCATGTAAATAAATGTACGAAGGTCTAAACCCTTGCTCCACATGGCTCGTTGGTCTAGGGGTATGATTCTCGCTTTGGGTGCGAGAGGTCCCGGGTTCAAATCCCGGACGAGCCCAACTTTTCTTCATTGCAATAAAAATTAAAGCTTTTCAACATAAATAAAAAGCTCAAATAACTGTCTGTTATAGAAAACTTTACGATCCTTTTTAGATTATATTACATGGAGAGCAGCATTATCGTGATTACAGTTTTGCACATAACTTGCACTATAGTAGTCATCAGATTGTTATCATACATATAATATTAGTGATTTTCTTGCACATTGAAATCAGTATTATAATAATATAAAGCTGAGGGTGTGTGTGTGTATATATCATAGCTCCACCACCTCCAGGTAGCCCAGCCCTTCCACATAGCCATGCCTACTTAATAAGCCTCACCCCCCACATAGCCCTGCCTTTTTATAGCCCCACCCCCTCTGCATAGCCACACCCCTTCATACCTCCACCCCTTCTACAGCCCACCCTCTTCATAGCTCTGCCTCATTTATAGCCCTGTCCCTCAACATAGCCCTACCCCTTTTATAGCTCTGCCTCCTTTATAGCCCTGCCCCTCCACACAGCCACACCCTCTTCATAGCTCGGTCTCCTTTACAGCCCTGACCCTCCACATAGCGACGCCCTCTTCATAGCTCGGTCTCCTTTATAGCCCTGCCCCTCCACATAGCCACATCCTCTTCATAGTCTCCTTTATAGCTCTTCCCTCTTCATGGATGTGTCTTCATAGCTCCGCCCCTCCACATGGCATGTTCAAGAGTTGGAACTGCCAAAAATGATGATGTGAAATGTTTTTATGTGCAGAATATTCCTTCTATTATGTTATAGCTGAGCACAGTTAGGCCCCTTCACATCACGTTTTGTTCCTCTCTGTGGGGATCCTGTTTTTTGCAGGACTACATGGACAGGACTGCACAGGAGCGGATGTGTAACTCTGGATGCCATTTCTGTGTCTGGATCTGCGATTTTGACGGATCTGGTCACAGAAAGAGCTGGGAGGAGCCGAGCCTGCAAAGCACAGACAAGTGTTGTTGGGGCTGTACTTTCACTTTCGCAATGTGGCTACACATATTGTGAAAGGGAAAGCAATGGTTAAAAATACAAAAAAATGTTCACCTCTCAGCCGAATGTCCCGCGATGAGAGGTGTCCACGCAGGGGTGGATTAAGGGTAGCCAGGGCCCGGGGCTGTTCAGACTCTGTGGGCCCCCCAGTCATGTGACGGGTCATCATATACTTGAAACTGATTAGCTGTGTTCCATTTAAGTGAAAAAAAATAAAAGCAAATGAAAGAAATAATGAAAAACTATTCAAAATAAAATGCTGCAAAAACACCCTATGTGAACAAAACTTAAATACTGAGGTAGAGAAACCTCACCAAATACTTAGCGTGTGCACGAGACCTTACATATACTGAGGTAAAAAACTGACCAATTACTCAGCGTGTGATAAGTCACATGATTAGCACACAGGTGCAGATCTATGAGAGCAAAGCAAGGAAAAAACAGTAGCACGCTTTACATAACATAGATAGAACTATATAGAACAGAGTAAGGGTGGGAAATTAAGGCAGCAGGACCTCACACATAGCACCCATTAGGAGTCCACAAATAGCCTCCTGTATGCAGCAGGAGCCCACACATAGCCCCCTAAATACAGCAGGAGCCCACAAATAGCCTCCTGTATGCAGCAGAAGCCCACACATAGCCCTGTGTATACAACAGGAGTCCACAAATAGCCTCCTGTCTGCAGCGAGAGCCCACACATAGCCCCATGTATACAACAGGATCTCACACATAGCCCTCTGTATAACACAGGAGCCCACAAATAGCCTAAAGTATGCAGCAGGAGCCCACACATAGCCCTGTGTATACAGCAGGAGCCCACACATAGCCTCCTGTCTGCAGCAAGAGCCCACACATAGCCTCACATATACAGCAGGAGCTGAGTGAGTGTGACGTGAGTGCAGAGTGAGTGTGACGCGAGTGCAGGGTCGGTGTGACGTGAGTGCAGAGTGAGTGTGACGTGAGTGCCGGGTCCGTGTGACGTGAGTGCAGAGTGAGTGTGACGTGAGTGCAGAGTGAGTGTGACGTGAGTGCAGAGTGAGTGTGATGTGAGTGCAGGGTTTGTGTGATGTGAGTGTGACGTGAGTGCAGAGTGAGTGTGACACGAGTGCAGGGCAAGTGTGACGCGAGTGCAGGGCAAGTGTGACGCGAGTGCAGGGCAAGTGTGACGCGAGTGCAGGGTGAGTGTGATGTGAGTGTGATGTGAGTGCAGAGTGAGTGTGATGTGAGTGCAGAGTTAGTGTGACATGAGTGCAGGGTGGATGTGACGTGAGTGCAGGGTGGGTGTGACGTGAGTGCAGGGTGGGTGTGACGTGAGTGCAGGGTGAGTATGTGTCTGTGTGTTGAGTGCAGGACTGAGTGTGTCTTTGGTGAATGCAGGACTGAATGTGACTGTGTGTAGTGAGTGCAGGGCTGAGTGTGTGTATATGTGTGTGTGGTGTGTGTCTGTGTGTAGTGAGTGTGGGATTGAGTGTATGGTGACTGTGGTCTGGGGTCATTAGGCTGCAGTACCTGGCTGTGGCTGCGGCTGCTGCTGTGTTTGCTCCCTCCGTCCGTGAAGCTTAAAGAGGACTTGTCACCAACCATACATGGTGATCTAATTACATCACTGAATGCAGCATGTCTGCTGCATTCAGGCAAGGGGTCCCCCAGACCTTGACCCCCCTTTACCCCGAGATAGTACACTTTGAAAACTTACATGGTGGAGCCAAATAGGAGGTGGCTTGTGATTGTAGCCAAGGGCAGTTTCACGCCTTCTGTATGTTTAATCCGCCCACCGCCACCTCCCTGATGCCAATCATTGTCTCCCTCGCCTGCTGCATAACACAGAGCAAGGGTGCGGTTCTGGCCGCATTGCCCCGCCTCCTGCAGTGACGTCACCGCTTATGTTAACCATGGAGCAGGGCATTGAAAGGCAGTGATGTCACAGCAGGAGGTCGGCCACCCCGCCTCCTGCTGTGACATCAACACTTATACCCGCCCTGCTCCATGTTAACCATGGAGCAGGGCAGGGAAAGGCGGTAATGTCACAGCAGGAGGCCGGCTGCCCCGCTTCCTGCGGTACATTACAGTACATGTATAGCAGCACTATAGTATATGGCCGGACATTACAGTATATGTATAGCAGCGCTATAGTATATGGCAGAACATTACAGTACATGTATAGCAGCGCTATGGTATATGGCGGTACATTACAGTACATGTATAGCAGCACTATAGTATATGGCCGTACATTACAGTACCGTACATTATAGGCCGTAAATCCTCAGTGAGGATACTCACCTGTCCGCCACCTCGCTCCACCTCCGTCTTCTAGGTCCTACAGGCCTTTAGGACCTGTCGGTGCCTGGGAATCCGAACAGCTGATTGGTCACATGACCCCTAACAGCCGGGGGGGCAGGATGGAGCAGAGGGGAAGAATGGTGATGGGGGGGCAAAATTGTGGCAGGGGGGCAGGATGGAGCGACCGGGGCAGGATGGAGCGAGCGGGACAGGATAGAGCCGAGGGAGTAGGATGGAGCCGGGGGGAGAGCCGGAGGGGGGGCAGGATGGAGCGGGGGGGCAGGATGGAGCGAGCAGGGCAGGATGGAGCGAGCGGGGGCAGGATGGATGCGGGGGGGGCAGGATGCATGCGGTGGGGGCAGGATGGATGTGGGGGGACAGGCTGGATGCGGGGGGGCAGGATTGATGCGGGGGGGGCAGGATGGATGCGAGGAGAGCAGGATTGAGCCAGGGGAGCAGGATGGATGCGGGGGGGCAGGATGGATGCGGGGGGGCAAGATGGAGCCGACAGGGCATGGAGCCAGGGGGGCAGGATGGAGCCAGGGGGCCGGATGGTGGCGGGGGGCAGGATGGAGCGATCGGGGCAGGATGGTAGCCGGGGGGCAGGATGGCAGCGGGGGGGCAGGATGGTGGTGGGGGGCAGGATGGAGAGAGCGGGGCAGGATGGAGCCGGGGGAGCAGGATGGAAGCGGCGGGGCAGGATGGATGCTGGGGGCAGGATGGATGCGGGGGGACTGGATGGATGCGGAATGGCAGATTGGAGCCGGGGGGCAGGATGGAGCCGGCAGGGCAGGATGGTGGCGGGGGGGGGCAGGATGGCAGGATGGTGGCGGGGGGGCAGGATGGTGGTGGTGGGGGCAGGATGGAGCGAGCGGGACAGGATGGAGCTGGGGAACAGGATGGATGTGGTGGGGCAGGATGGATGCGGGGGGGCAGGATGGATACGGGGGGGCAGGATGGATGAGGGGGGCAGGATGGATGCAGGGGGGCAGGATGGAGCCGTGGGGGCAGGATGGAGGTGGGGGGCTGGATGGATGCGGGGGGGCAGGATGGATACGGGGGGGCAGGATGGATGAGGGGGGCAGGATGGATGCAGGGGGGCAGGATGGAGCCGACAGGGCATGGAGCCAGGGGACGCAGGATGGAGCCAGGGGGCCGGATGGTGGCGGGGGGCAGGATGGAACGATCGGGGCAGGAAGGAGCCGGCGGGGAAGGATGGTAGCGGGGGGCAGGATGGCAGTGGGGGGGCAAGATGGATGCTGGGGGGCAGGATGGATGTGGGGGGACAGGATGGATGCGGAAGGGCAGATTGGAGCTGGGGGGCAGGATGGAGCCGGCAGGGCAGGATGGTGGCGGGGGGGGCAGGATGGCAGGATGGTGGTGGGGGGGCAGGATGGTGGTGGTGGGGGCAGGATGCAGCAAGCGGGGCAGGATGGAGCTGGGGGAACAGGATGGATGTGGTGGGGCAGGATGGATGCGGGGGGGCAGGATGGATGCGGGGGGGCAGGATGGATGAGGGGAACAGGATGGAGCCGTGGGGGCAGGATGGAGGCGGGGGGCAGGATGGAGCGAGCGGGGCAGGATGGAGCGAGTGGGGCAGGATGGAGCAGGGGGGAGGGGTGGCAGGATGGCTCTGGGGGGGGCGCTATGGAGCCGGGGGGGGGGGAAGGATGGAGCAGGGGGGGCAGGATGGAGCCAGGGGGCAGGATTGATGCGGGGGGGCAGGATGGATGCGGGGGGGGGCAGGATGGATGCGGGGGGGGCAGGATGGCAGGATGGTTGCGGGGGTGGGCAGGATGGCTGCGGAGGGGGGGCAGGATGGCTGCGGGGGCATAATGGCTGCGGGGGGGCAGGATGATGCAGGGGGAACAGGATCCCCTTCACCCCCCTCTGTTCTCACCCGTCTTCTGCAGTATCGCACTGTGTACAGTGGTCATGTGACAGGGCGGGATGTGTGACATCACATCAGCCCGCCCTTTCACAAGACCGCTGTACAGGGAGAAGACGGGTGAGAACAGCACGAGGCGAGGGGGAAGGCGAGGAGGGAGGCAGCGGGTACCGGTGCTGGGGGTCGGCGCAACTGTCCACATGTAGCCTGGCGATAGCAACACCTATGTGTCGCTGTCGCCAGGTTACAGCTACTATATAATCTTCTAATTTTGAATGCGCTTTTTGCATATGTGGCACTTATTGGTTGCCACGGCTGGCGGCAGCCAATGAGCGATGGCGCGCAATTTCGGCGTTAGACAGACACGATTAGGAGATTATATAGTAGATTACATACATGATGATACAAGCAAAACATCAAGATGGAGGGGCAGACGGGCACAGTGTGCAGTTTTGGACAGTCCTCCTAGGCTCCTCCACTGCCTGTAGTCTCCCCATACACTGACCCCGTTGTGACTGTTAGATCACATTACATACAGAGCTTCCTGCTGTTGCCCATGCACTGCTGTGAAGTGCAGGCACAGCAGCAGGAGTAGCACAAACATACACTAGATCAGGCTGAGACAGCCTGGGCACCTTCTCTTCTGTTGCCAAAGGGTCTGTGAATGCAGGCTGGGCCCCCCGCCTCCCAGCAGACTCAGAGGAAGCAGCTCCTCTGTCTGGCAGACAGGTATGCGTGAATGGTGGCTTCATCCTCCAACAGCTGCAGGCACCCGCCTCTACCCTGCCGTCTGTGGCGCCGCACATCATTAAGGGGGCGGCCCCTTGACCCCAGCATCTTTTAAAACAGCGTCGGCGCTGCGATACTGGTGCTGCTGCGAATCATAATGGGGACATTGGGGACTATTTACTTTTTGGATCTTGGGCCCTCCTGGAGACCTGGGCCCGGGGCGGTAGCCCCATTAGACCTTATTATAATCCGCCACTGTGTCCATGTCCAATCTCTGCAAGGACCTTAATCAGCTGACCGGGTGGGACGGCAACCCGATGAGCTGATATGTCACATGACAGCATCAGCTGAGCAGTTTAAACCGCCCACCCGCCAATCGGTTTTGGGGAGTGATTTAAACCAATCAGCTGATGCTGTCATGTGACACATCAGCTGATAGGGGTGCTGCCCCGCCCGGTCAGCTGATTACGGTCCTGCAGCCATCAGACATTGCGGTACACTCGGCGAAGAGGTGAGCATTTATTTTTTTATTTTGAACCATTCCTTTATTTCATTTTACTTTAGCAGTGTATGTACAGTAGACAGTGTGTGTGTAGACAGTGTGTAGACAGTGTGTGTAGACAGTGTGTGTAGACAGTGTGTGTAGATAGTGTGTGTAGACAGTGTGTGTAGATTGTGTGTAGACAGTGTGTGTAGATTGTGTGTGTAGACAGTGTGTGTAGACAGTGTGTGTAGATAGTGTGTGTAGACAGTGTGTGTAGATTGTGTGTAGACAGTGTGTGTAGATTGTGTAGACAGTGTGTGTGTAGACAGTGTGTGTAGATAGTGTGTGTGGATTGTGTGTAGAGAGTGTGTGTAGACAGTATGTGTAGACAGTGTGTGTGTAGACAGTGTGTGTAGACAGTGTGTGTAGTGTATGTAGATAGTGTATGTAGACATTGTGTGTAGATAGTGTGTGTAGATAGTGTATGTAGACAGTGTGTGTAGCTAGTGTATGTAGACACACTGCTTAAGTGAAATTACACTGAAAAGAGCAGTTTTAGTGTACTAAGCATGCTTGGTTCCCAGGACCCCTGGAAGCGCCACTAAGCACGAAACTATGACCGTTGTCCTGTCACCCATCTCCCTGCACCTTAACCCATGAATCTACAATAAAGTAGCCTCAACTGCAAACAGGCCTGTGTGGGTGCCACTTTCTGTCCACTCATTGCACTCATGTACTGTTATGCTTTCCAGCTGAGCACCACAAGAAGAAGAATTACACAACCCTGGTGAACCAGTACTGTGAATTGCCAACAGGTCAGTGCCCGGTTCCTCTTCGTTTTTTCATATAGGTAGTTATATTCTTGTGCATAGGGGGAAGTATTTTAGTAGTTAGTTAGTTATTCTCATACTTAGGGGCAGCAATTCACACATGTTCAAATATATTAGCCAAGAGCGGCCTTCCCAAAATGTAAGATGGCAGCAGTGGGATTTGAACCCACGCCCCCGAAGAGACTGGAGCCTTAATCCAGCGCCTTAGACCGCTCGGCCATGCTACCTTCTGAGTGCTGCTCTGTTACCTGTTTGAGTGTAATGAAAAGGATTCATTGTGTCTGCTGATTTTGCAGTTACTTAATTTGATTGGCAGCTCCTCAGTGTCCATGCTTTCCAGTGATCAGAACTACTGTAGGTGCTGCTGTTAGTCAGGCCGGGTGGACAGAGATTGAACACTTCAACTCATGCAATCTGTTAAGGGGCTGTCATACGCGTCAATATAGCCTGCGATGTCGGAAGCGATGCCGCAGGTGCACGGTCGCTTCCGACATCGCAGGCTAGCTGTCACACAGCAAGATGTTGCCGGTGACGCTGCGGCTATGTGGGCAGAGCCATCACTCGCTGGGCTGGGATCAACGCAGCGAGCGATCCGCAGCAATACTGCGGTATAGGCTGGATCACCGCCAACATCGCTATTGCGGTGTCAGACGGCGCCATCCAGCCTAATCGCTGGTTGCTGATTGACAGGTTTATGATCATGTTCATGAACCTGTCAACCTGCGACCAGCGATGTATCACAGTTGTGTTGTGCTGTCACACAGCACGACGCACTTGCGATATCGCTGAACATGTCACATTTTTCGGCGATGTCACTAGCGATATTGACACGTGTGACAGGTCCTTTACTCTATGGCTAGCGTCATCAAATATGAGACTTATACAGCCAGCCTGATTGGGAGTACTTAGGCTAGGGTCACAGTTGCATTTTTCACAAGCGTTTTTGGAGACCCGCGTTTTCAAAAACGCATGTAAAAAACGCACCCATAGGCCCCCATGTTAAAAAACGCATGCCCTAATAGCAAAAAAGCATGTGTGACAGTACCATGCGTTTTTGGTGCATTTCCAAAAACGCATGCGTTTTTTAATATGGGGCCTTATGGGAAATGCATGCAAAAACGCATGTACAATTAGTACCATTTAGTGCCATTCAAAAATGCATGCGTTTTCCATAGGAGCCCATGTTAAAAAAACGCAAGCGTTTTAGAAAACGCATGCGTTTTTTTAACATGGGCTCCTATGGAAAATGCATGCGTTTTTGAATGGCACTAAATGGTACTAATTGTACATGCGTTTTTGCATGCGTTTTCCATAGGGGCCCATGTTATAAAAACGCACCAAAAAATACTACATGCACTATTTTTGGGTGCAGATTTAAAAACGCAGCCAAAAACGCAGGGAGCCATCAGACACCTTAAAAAACTCATGCTGACATGACAAAACGCATGTTAAAACGCATGAGTTTTTAAAAGGCACTAAAAAACGCATGTCAACTGTGACCCCAGCCTAACTTTTAAAAACAATCTGTTTAATAATGTATGTAATTTGTATATTTAAATCTGATGACAAGCTCACATAAATCAATTGCTTCACAATACTCACCCTACCTATGGGACAACTTAGTTCACTAATCTCTTCTGCATTTAAGACATTTATATCAGAAAAGGGTTATTTTTTCAATGTAGTATTTAAAGGGGGCTTCTACTCAAAACAGAAAATTGGCCACTGAATCAGAAGTTAGACCAGTAGTAAAAAATGATTATGTATTTGCTGCAAGAAATATTGGAAACTTTCTCCTGTATTGCATTGGTCTTTTAGATGTGCACTTCAGCAGCTCGGTAGGAATAATTCAGCTCCCTGCTTTGACCTATGAGGCAGTACAGACAATACAGAGAAGGTTAAAGGGGAGCCTGTCAAACCCTTTGGGCATTTTAAACTATGCCCACCAGCTTCAACATAATGTAAATAGGGTTAGGGTTCTTATAACCCTTCTATGTACCCAGACTTGCCCCTTATACCTGAAATATGAACTTATATTGTGTCCAGCGCTGGCCTCCCATTGAGTCAGGGAGGCTGCTATTTAGTCCTGATGTATAACGTCCTCGCCGGCCTCCTGGCTGCAAAACCCGCCCTGCAGTTTGAAATTTCCTGCCCCTACTCTGGCCAGCGCGGTGAGTGACAGGAGCACTCCCGCCTGCGCAGTGGAGCCACGTTCCTCCATTGAAGTGCGGAAGTCTTGGGAGACTCCACAAATCTCGCAAGCCGTTAGCACTAGCTTCAGTGGAGGAGCGCGGTCACCTGCTCCAGCAACTCCACTGCGCAGGTGTGGTGCCCTGCATGGTCAGGCGCCACAGAGGGGTATTGCACCCGTAAAAGTGGTGTAATTGCCCCAGCTGCAATTGGACCCTAGGTTGGTGGGTGGGACCCATTCCCAGCACTCCCACATTAGCTAAGCAGTGGGAGGTTACCCGGGAGGGGATATATTCACCTCTAGGGGGATCAAGGAGGTCTTTTGTCAGCAGAATGGCCAACTAGGAGCAAGAGTAGTCCCTGTCTAGTGGGCAAGAGAGGGAGAGGGTTTGGAACACTCAAAGGAGTAGAGTTGGAAAGAGTGTGGAACGAGGCAGAAGGTCAAATCGAGGCAGTTTCAAGCCGAACCGGAGGGAAGAAGAAGGGACCTTGAGGAGGTCCTGAAAGAGGGTGCCCGACGCGAGAAGTCCGGGCCCTTGAGAGAAAGGGAGATCCTCAGAGATGAGCGCCCATACTCCAGCGGATACTCTAGTCCACCATGGGAACGTAGAGCCCGAGGATCAGGCCAGAGTTTAGCTTTGCAGTCGGTAACCGGCTGCTGTGGCTTGTTTATCAGCCGCAGCACCCTACCAGCGGAGCGGTCTGCCTGCAAAAGGAACTCTGCTCCTCAGTGGTATAAGTAATGTATGATGGGCCCTGGTGAAAAATTTGTTCCTTGGCCCCCATCTGCATGTTGGTCAGATGTATGGGCTCTTGTATCATTTTAGATCCTATAAAGATATTCATATTCGCCCCATTTAATAATGTCCCACAACCTGGCCCCTTCTTGTAATGCCACTTGTTTGATGTAACAATCTTAAAAAGTCAATATAGACTTTTTGACAAGACTTGCCACATGACTTAGGATAAGAAGTCACACCAAACACTCCATTTCCAGACATGTGTTTTGAGGTGTTTGCCCCTCCTCAGTGCAAAACAGGAGATCTTATTTGTCTAGATGGGAGACCCATGTCTGCAAATAGACTTTCTAGATTGGCTTCTTATCCTGTTGGCTTTTATTACATCCAGTAGGAGAAGCTAGAGTTCAAGTCCTCTTCCTCTCTAGAGTTGTCATTTGAATAATTACCGTATATAAGGTTTGAGAGTTAAGTAATTTGGGCAAGATAAAGGGATACTGTCTACTAAAAGTGTCAATGCCTACCCAAATAACAGTTTTCCCGCATCCTATTAAAATATGTTCAAGTGGTCCAGGTTTTGGAGTGGGTGTGATTATCCACTGCAAGCATCAAAATTAAGGTTTATTCTGCCAAACTATGTATTCATGTATCTGCCCGCATGGAATAATTGAAGAAATCAGCCCTTTAGGCTTCCATTTGAAGCGTCCTCCGTCTTTTAAGATAACTAATGTGATTGAAGAGTCTCTGCTGTTTGGCTGTTCACACTGTCACCTCATCCCATAATGACCAGAGACCACTTGGAGTAAAAACAAAATAGATTAGATTCTCATATGGGGAGATGTTTATTATGATATATTTTGCGTTTGTAGAGGTTATGGTCCAAAAGAGAGATCTTGGGTTCTTCAGAGTAAAACCCCCCCCAGACACAACAATTGTCCAGCCAGCAGATGTCTTACCTGGTTATCACACTCTGCTGAGAGCTGAAGGGCCGGTCACACAGGGAGATATCGCCGGCGATGTTGCCGGCAACTGAGGGGCGTGGCCAAGTTGCAGCAACATCGCCGGAGAGTTGCCTCGTGTGACAGGGCGATAATCAGGAGAAAAATCGCCTAAGCAACATCGCCAGGTTTCCCAACATTGTTGGGAAACCTGGCGATGTTGCTGAGGCGATCATGCCTGATCGCCCTGTGTAACGCGGCAACCTGCAATGTTGCGGGCGATTCCGCCTATCTACAACATTGCGGGTTACCGCTCGCTGGGTTGCTGGGCAACCCAGCGAGCGATAGCTGCGGCAACTAGCCGGCGATATCGCCGGGAAGTTGCTCCGTGTGACATCTCCCCGGCGATGTTGCCTGGGATGCGCGCTCCCGCGCATCACCGTCAACATCGCCGGGGAGATCGCCCTGTGTGACGGTACCCTGAGTCTCTACAAAAGAGCCACCAGATATTTATCTCAGGGAAAACACAAGCATTAGCAGTCTAAAAGTGAACATGCCGGATCTTTACATCCCAGACAATCCTCCGTCCAGGGCCTCCATACACATTAGGCACTCAACCAATCCCGTTGATATTGGTTGGTCAATGCTGACAACCTAATCAGGAGATTCCGTCTATTGATGCCTGATAAACCGTCTCCTAACAGTCCAGCAGGCCCCTCTTAAAAGGAAGGGATCCTATTATATCTCTACATGGACCTGTTCCAGTGACCCCCAACTTCTATTACCAAACACCATCATATCCATTGTGTGGCGATGGAAGAGAAATCCTGACCATAAGCTATGGGCAGCACAGGCTCTATCTGTGAAGGTACCTTTACACGCCGCGACGGCAAGCTGGATACATCGCGCTACATCACGTGCACGAGCACGCTCAAACGGCTACAAACGGTGAACGCACCCTCTTTACACGCCGCCATAAGGTGCGCTACGCCACGCTACATCTGTAGCTAGCTACATCGCCGGGTGTGTCAAGTAGCCAGCTGTAGCTTAGCGTACCACGTTTACACAGCACTACAATAAGCTAATATGGGCGGACCTGGTACAGCAGGGACAGCACATAGGCGTGCCACAATCGTGGATTACGAGCCGTCCGTACGATGATAGGACAGCGCGATATCATCATGATTGGCCAGCCATCGCAGGAGGCTGAGAAATACAGCACGCTCGAGCGATTGTGTAGTGTGACTGGTCAGCTCCTTAAATATGCCGCCCTAGGCAGCGACTACCAATCGTCATGCAGGAGCTTCCTCCAATGATTGCTGAAGGGGCGCGGTATCCCGGAGCCTGGGTCACGCCTTAGCTACATTGCAGCTACAGCCCCGGGTGTCCAGAGTTCCCTTCCGTTGCCTCTTTACACGCCGATACAGCTCGCTACCATCGGCGATATAGCCATCTGTTTTCGAGCAGAGCCCATAAACAGATGTATCTGTCGCCGGCTGTAGCGTCGCGTCTTCAGACGCCGCTACGACGGGCTACATTGACGCTACAAGCTACATTTGTAGCCTGTAGCGGGCTGTATCCAGCCTGCCGTCGCGGCGTGTAAAGGTACCATTAGGGCATGAAGGTGTAAATGCCAATAAATATCACCAACCATTCACCAAAATATAATAGAACACAGAAAAGCAGAGTGTTGGAAAATCCAAAGTGTAAAGGACTATGTCCCCCTGGGCAAAGAAGAGAGGAAGCACCAGGTCGGGCGACAGCTGTGGTGCAGTTAAACGTTTTACAAGCCTGGGAGAGCCAAGAAACGGTAGAGATGGCACCTAAACCTTTAGCAGGACGGTCATAAGAGCAGTGTAGTCAGCAAAGGCCAGGGCCACACTTGCGTTTGAAATCCTGCTACTGGATCCAGTTTTATCATTGCAAAATGTTGGTAACGCACCCATAGACTCCAATGTAAAAAACGGATTGCAAAATGTCTCAAAAGTGCAATCCGTTTACCAGATTGTGTTTTTGAGAAATCCGTTTTTAATAGGGTCTACAACGTTTTTTGGTGCATTTTCAAAACCGGATGCGTTTGTTTAACATGGGACCCTATGGGAAACGCATCCGTTAACGCATAGTAGATATGGGTACCATCCGTTAACGGATCCGGTACCGGATCTGGTAAAAATGCCTCAAAAATGCCAACTCCAAAAACTTTAGGCTCCCAAGTGTGGCCAGAGCCTTACTCTTGTAGACCAGTGACTAGTTCTGGAAGAAGATTCATGACCGGTTCCAGAGGAAGAACCATAGCCAGTTCCAGAGGAAGATCAGGGGCCGGTTCTAGAGGAATCAGAGGTTTTCAGTGCATTATATTTCCAGAACATGCAGATTTGGTGCAGAAACTTTCTGTACCAAATATTCAGCATGTGCACATAGCCTTTTATAATCTGTTTTATTACTACTTTGTGGCAAAAGTACCTGTTTTTCTTACTTTTGTAAAGTAAACAAACCATTGTGGATCATGTTACCACTGTTTTCTCATTGTCTTCATCGTTGCATTCTCGCACCTGGATACATGTCCAGCCATGCAAAAATGTTGTGTGTGCGCAGCTCAGCAGGAGCAAACAGATACCTGATGTGGTACCTGAGGAAGCACCACACCATATGTAAAATCAGCCCCCAGACCATTTATACCTGTCCCTGCACCTCCAGGAATGCATTGTAGGCATCCCTTTGTGTAAGAAAAGGGTATTTGTAAAGTATGTAAAAGTGCTTTTATTACCTTCCTTTCTGCGGCTTCTCAGTGTTGAGAAGTCACACAGGGCGTTCCCTGTGGCTTCTCAGCGCCGCATGCAGATCAATTATTCACGCCCACATGGGCGTGCTAAGGCAGTGTGAGCTCCCTCGCCCCCCTCCATGAGCGGTATAGCCTGTATGACACAAATCGCATTATATTCATATCATAGGACTTTGCGCATGCGCGAGTTTGCTCTATGGCAGCTAGTCTGAAAGTAGCCAGTGCAAAATTTGTCCATGGGAGCTGCCAGGTTTCCATGTACAGTTTACACTTAAGGTACCGTCACACGCGGCAATATTGCATGCAATTTCACTGGCAATTTGCTGGTTGCAGTGAAATCATGGCCACATTGTTCTATTTTGTTGCTGTGTACAAATGTAACAACGTGTCCATGGTTTCACTGCAACCAGCAAATTGCCAGTGAAATTGCCTAGCAAAATTGCTGCGTGTGATGGTATCTTTACAGCAATGATCACACAAAGATAAAAGTCATAAATGGGACAGCTGGGAAATATCAGCTTACTGCTGCTTCAACATAATTCTTGGGGCTTTTCCACATAGGAGCAGCATCTGCTGGGTGATGGCTGCGCCTTCATGAGTTGACAGGTCAACACTTTACATAACAGCTTCCCTCTATTATTCCCTGTTCCCCTAGGACTCCTTCTGTAATGATTTTTATTAAATAAAATTGTAGTAACCCAATTTTTCCAGAGTCAATGCCCGTACACAACATACTGTATCATTAATAAGCGGTAACCTTACCATTCCCAGTATCAGCAGTGGTAATGCTGATGATGTAACCCAGCTTTCCTAGTGTCAGCAGCAGTCTCACAAAGTATTAACGCTGACCACAGGATTTTATACGATTTTGTGGCACCCCAGAGTCCGGTTGCCACAATGGCATTGCCTACCTCGGGGGGTGATATCATGCCTGGAACAAGAAGGGGTATCCAGACCAGGTAAGCCCAATGCATACAACACCTTTCCTGATCCTGACTCCAGACCAGAAGGGTGAGCTCTAACCCGGGTTCAGGGGAGCTCCTCTATAAATTCTGGCCTTGGGCAGGGTTAGGCAGTTCAGCTCCTAGGAGGGCTGTGAAGACGTCCTGTGGGCTGGAGCAGTGTAAGGCTTGCCCCAGGACAGAGACTAGCCAGCGTGAGAGACCCATAGGAGAGGGTCTGAGGAGGGAGAGAAGAAGGCCTGGGGAGTGGAGCCAGAGATCCGGCTCACCCCAGTGCAGAGCGTCAGCAACGGACACCAGAGTCTGAGGTTGTGAGGGATTCAAAGCCCAGCAGCCAAATCCGGAGGATGGGAGTTTCTAAGTCTCCTGGCCAGAATACCTGGAGACATAGCAGCATCAGAGAGTTCAGGGTCAGTGCCAGAGGAGTGGAGCCCAGGAAGAGCTCAAGCTGCCTGTCATACAGGTCAAAAACATAACAGCAGAGAGAATGGGTCGCCACTTAGCTACAGGTAGCCAGGACCAGCACAGAGACGCAAAACAGGGAGGCCTCAGAACTCACCGGGTGAGGAGATCCACAAAATGCTTCCAGGCACCTGGATTCCTAAGATCGCCTGTGGACAGTACCTTGGTCTGGATCTGCTACATTTAGTAAAGGTAAAGGTGACTACAAACTGTGTGTCTGTCAGTTATTCTGCGCCCCAGTCCTGCACCCCAATACCCTACCATCGCCATAGACTTTACCGGTTGCCCTGGGGAACTGCTCCACCTGTGGGAAGTGATACATCTTAGCCCATCATCCCCAGAGGTCCTGCACCGCAGCGTCGGCCCCAATAGCAGAACAACACGGGTGGTGTCATGTCCACCATTCCCAAACTTTAAAATTGATATCTAGGGTCCCAGAGCTGGGTTTTGACCCCTGTGACTCCCTGGAAGCATCAAAAGCTCAGTTCCAAGTATCCCATGGCCCTGGGGGTGCATCAGATTTCCTGGTGTCACGAACAGGATCTCGTGCCCATTGGCAACGGGTACTGTGTGCCACTGACTTTATTGAGCTGTATACAGTCGCCATTGTTCTCCCACGTGGCGCGCGGGAAGACGAAGGGTGTGCCATTATGGGTGGAACCATAGAAAGGGCATGAGGAGAAACCCTGCCCCGCGCTCTAATGTCAGCCGGCGGGAGGCAGTAGACCCGGAGCTGAAAATCCCTGCGCGCTCAACTCCCCACCTGCGGAGAGGTAAACTAATCAGCCAGCCAAGACTGAGAAGCGGGCTGCGGTTCACTGGGGGAATGAAGATGTCAGATCAAGAGGGAGAACAACCTGTGGTGGTCCCGGTTGTAGCCCCAGCCATTGATACTACCCCAGCTGAATCTCCGGTTGCAGCCGCAGCCATGGTAATGACAGCAGTGCCAGTCATGCCGTTCTTAATGCTTTATATGCTAGGAGTGACATGGTTACCACAGTACTCTGGGGAATCAGATACCCTGAATGACTTCAATGAGAGACTGAAAAGTTTGTTTGGAGTGTAATCAATGACAGAGGAGCAGAAATTGACCATGTTAATAGGACAATTGACTGGTGTGGCCCAAAAGGGAGGTAAAGTCCTGGCTAGACACCAAGAAAAAGACTGTTGAATGAATCCTAGCCAGGTTGAAAAAAGTCCTTGACACCTGTACTGCAGCGGAGATTAAACTGAGGTTCTATGGATGCAAACAATGGGTGCAGGACAGTATACGGGACTATCCATTAAATCTCCAACAGGCGCTGAGGGCCATGAAGCAGGTAGACCTTGACAGTGCACAAGATGAAAACAAGCTGTTAACTGAACAGTTTATTGAGGGGCTCCGGTCTCACGCCCAACGGACACAGCTACGTATGATGGCCCTGCAAAACCCTGACCTGCACTTTGTGCAATTTAAAGACCGGGCCATACGAGTGCTGTGCAAACCAACTGAAAGCACAACAGCACCCGCACAGCGATTGGCTCTAACGTACCACCCAGAGGTGGCGCCCTCTTCCCTGGCCACAGTGGGGGCCAGCGCACAGACTCTAGAAACTGTTACCCCTGAAGCCTTACAGTTGCAAGGAGCAGCAGCTGACCAAAGGTATGGCTGAACTAGCCAAAGCTGTACAGTCACTGCAGGGGCCCAAATCATCAGAGAAAATCCAGTTGGCCTCTAGCCCAGATGACGTCCCATGGATGCGCCAGAGGAGGAACTCAATGACCAGAGGACGAACCAGCGATTGCTATGATGCTACAGGGTAGCCCATCTGCCTCCACTGCAACTAGGCAGACCACATTGCAAGGTTTTGTACTATAAATGTGCAACCCCTGGGGCAGCAGGCTATCCCCCAGGAATGAGACTTTCTGGCCCACAGAACTGTCGCAACAGGTATGTGGGAGAAAGGCCAGTCCTGCCTGTCATTCTTGATGGCATCCCCATGAACTCTCTACTGGGCACCGGTTCACAGGTGACAACGATGCCATATCTACTATATAATTGCCGTAGGCATTTTCATGTCGGACCCCGAAAACGCCGTGGCTATGTCACGCTGTGACGTCACCACGCGCGAGCAATGGCCGCGAAGCGGCCATTGCGAGTCGCTGGCCGAAAATAGAACCAGAGGCTCGGCCACAAAGTTAGCGATTTACCGCTGAGGTAGCGCGAGCAATGGCCGCGAGGCCATTGCGAGTCGCTACCTCAGCCGCCGCACCTGCCGCATCTCCCCCTATACTTTCAATGGGGATCTATTGCGAGTCGCTGTGTAGCGCGAGCAATGGCCGCGAGGCCATTGCGAGTCGCTACACTTGCGGCGCGGTTGCGGTAATCCCCATAGAAAGTATAGGGGGACTTGCGGCAGGTGCGGCAGCGAGTCGCTGGCTGAGTGCGAGCACTTGCGGCGCGGTTGCGGTAATCCCCATAAGGATTACCGCAACCGCGCCGCATTGCGAGTCGCTGGCTGAGTGCGAGCACTTGCGGCGCGGTTGCGGTAATCCCCATAAGGATTACCGCAACCGCGCCGCATTGCGAGTCGCTGGCTGAGTGCGAGCACTTGCGGCGCGGTTGCGGTAATCCCCATAGAAAGTATAGGGGGACTTGCGGCAGGTGCGGCAAGTGCGGTTTTGCCGCACCTGCCGCAAGTCCCCCTATACTTTCTATGGGGATTACCGCAACCGCGCCGCAGATGCGGTTTTTAAATAAAATAAAATAATTTTAATACAAATAAATTTACTTAAAATAACAAATAATAAATACATTTAATAATAATAAAAATAGTAAAAAAACAAAACTAAATAATAAAATAAAAAATTCCTATCTACTATATTGGATTATTATTTGAAAATCTAAAAAAAAAAAAAAAAATATTCTAGACACCCGATGCATTTGCATCGGGCTCACAGCTAGTATCCTTTATAAAGTGTACTGGTCAGACTCTGACATTAGCCATCACCCAGATGATAGTTTTACGATACATGCTAGTAATGGTCAACCTGTACCACAAATAGGGTTCAAAGAAGTGACCATTAAGGTAGGGTGTGTAGAACTAACCGCCCAGGGCATGGTAATTGTTGATATTGACCGATTAGGATGTAACCCAATGATTACTCTGGGCACTAATGTAATTGAGAATTGTCTAGGAGAAATTATTGTTTTATTACAACATGTTGCCGAAACTGCCAACATCGGGCAGCAGAGAGTCCTGCAGAGAGATATAAAGGCCCTGATGCAGAGGCAGCAGGTGGAGCTGTCTGGTGGAGAAGTCGGCAATGTAAGAGTAAGTAACTTGGTCCCCATTGCAATACCTCCGAAAAGTGAAATGTTAATCTGGTGTAGGGCAGCATTAGGTCTTCGGGATCAAGATTACCAGGCCCTGGTAGAGCCCGTGCACTCAGACAGTAGGCCCACTGTCATGACAGCCAGAGGTGTAGTTGATGTCCACAATGGGAGGGTATCTCTATGTGTCTTGAACTGTGGGGAGGACGAGGTCGAACTGCCTCGGTATGCTACCATTGCTAAGCTGTTCACTGTCAGTAACAACACCATCATGGTAGTGGAGCCTCTGAATTCGTCCAACCAGGCGGAGGCCAACAGCTCCAAGGGGAAGCTGGATGACTGGTGTCAGAAGCTACACGTAGGCACTGACTCCACCCCTTCGCACCAAAAGCATGGAGACTACCGGGTAGTGCAAGAATACCAATGCGTCTTTAGTAAACATCCTTTAGAATTTCGGCAGGTAAAAGAGGTACAATATCGCATACCCACAGGTGACAATCCACCCATTAAAGAGAGGTAGCAGCCTGTACCACAGCTCACTATCAATGGGCCATAGAGATGTTACGGGAAATGAAGGAGGCTGGGGTGATCAGAGATAGTTGTAGCCCCTAGGCAGCTCCACTAGTCCTGGTAAGGAAGAAAGATGGTACAATGAGAATGCGTGTTGATTACAGGCAGATAAATCGCATTACACTTAAGGATGCTTACCTGCTACCCAGAATTGAAGAGTCCTTAGCTGCATTGAGAACTGCTAACTATTTTTCCACCTTACATCTCACCAGTGAGTATTGGCAGGCTCCAGTGGCAGAGGTGGACAGAGAGAAGACCGCGTTCACAGCACCGATGGGCCTCTGTGAGTTTAACTGCATGCCGTTTGGACTCTGAAATTCATCGGGAACGCTCCAGAGATTGATGGAGTGTTGCCTGGGGCACAGAAACTTCGAAACTGTGTTACTGTGCCTAGATGACGTCAAAATCTACTCAAAGATGTATGAAGACCATCTGAAGCACCTGGCTGAGGTATTTCAGGTATTATCCAAGTTTGGTATGAAAATGAAGCCATCCAAGTGCCACTTACTGAAGCCCAAGGTACATTATCTAGGACATGTGGTCAGCGCTGGAGGTGTGGCACCAGATCCTGATAAAGTCACCATAATCAGGGACTGGCCGAGGCCCACTACCATCAAAGAAGTACAAAAATTCCTGGGACTGGTAGGCTACTACTGGAGATTTATCAAGGGCTTCATGAAGATAGCAGCGCCTTTGCAAGACCTCCTGATGGGTCAGTACAAGAATGCCAAGAACCCGAGTCATCCATTTGAATGGGGCTGTAGAGTAGAAGACTCCTTCAAGCAGTTGAAGGGGGCCCTGACGGGGAATGAGATCCTGGCCTACCCTGACTATGGCCAACCGCTCGTGCTCTACACAGACGCGAGCAACGTGGGATTGGGAGCCATATTATCCCAGGTGCATAGAGGCAAAGAGAGAGTGATTGCCTATGCCAGCTGGAAGCTCCATCCTACAGAGAGGAACCCCGACCCCAGCTCCTAATTCAGCTGGATGTGCATCCGAGGATAGACATCCTGCTGAAATGATTTGCTGCTCAGAGACCTGTAGGGTCCCTACACAAAGAAAGGCAGCTGACATCATGCATCGCCATTGCAGGAACACCTATGTCAGCTGTCAGCCACTGCTCTGGCTAAAGAGGAGGGTGACGTGTGATGTGGGAATCAGGGAAGGTGAGTAGAATGCTTTGGGGAAGTTATTCGTTAAAGGTAGGACAAGTACTATATATACCAGGAAGGGGCTCAAGATGAGGACATTAATACCAGGATAGAGTCATCTATGCCAGGCTGGGGACATATATAACAAGAAGGGGCTTAAGATGGGTATATATATGTATCAGAATGGGTCCACGGATGGGGGACATATTTGCATGGATGGCGGAAGTATATATCTGGATGGAGGACTTATTTACAAGGGTGGGGGAACATATATACCAAGGTGGGACCAGGTTGGGTACATATAAATCAGGAAGGAGCCCAGGATGGATGGTGGACATTAGTAGATGATGGGGAACAGTACTGCACCAGGCCCATTAGTCTCTTGTTACACCACTGGTGCCCCCATAAGTAGGTTATACCATTATGTGGGTGATTAGGGGCAATCTACCTAGCACTGAATTGTTCTGTGGATTTCACAAATGGATTTGCGCAGGTAAAATCCACAAAATAACCCAGTAGAAGGAGTATGGATGAGATTTTACAAATCTCATGCACTTGCTATCGAATTTTTACACATTAAAATTACCTTGGATACTTAGATATGTTAATGTCTGTTGCAGATTTTCTCCTCAGATTTTACCTCTTCCAATAAAAAGCCGGGGTGAGATCTGTCGCAGAATCCACATATTGCACTTTTTCTGACGACTCACAATGAATGGAAAACAGTGGTGGAAAAAAAATCTAAAAAGGTCCCTTTCTGGCAGTCACCGGACAGTCACAGCCCAAAAGGCATCGTGTCAGTGGCAGCTAAAATCAACAGTTGTAAGATGGCAATCCATGTATCTTCTTCTGAAAGTATGAAATAGTCACAGAAAAAAAACACTATCAATCAATGCCTTGGAGAAATCAGCAATGAATCATTCTTATCCTTTTATAACATTTGGGAAAAATAAATAATTGAGCAGCGATGATATTTAATGGTAAGAATTTAGATGATTACAATAAAAGAATGAAATACTAGTCTTGTGTACCCAAACATACACTATATGGGAAAAGTAGTGGGAAACAAGCACTTACCATTGACTTCAGGTTTCTCATTAATCCCCGTTGACTGTGGCACTTTTCTTTTCTCTATGACTGAGTCCAGTAGACAAGCTACCTACAGACCTGGAGGAGAGAACATGACAGCCATACAGAGCCCGGACATCAGCTCCATCCAACACCACAGAGCTAGAACCTCAGCCTTATCCAACAACACAGAGCCCCGACCTCAGCCCCATCCAACACCACAGAGCCCCGACCTCAGCCCCATCCAACAACACAGAGCCAGGACTTCAGCCTCATCCATTACCACAAAGCCCAGACCTGAGCCCCATCCAACACCACAGAGTCTGGATCTCTGTTCCATCCAACACCACAGACCCCGGACCTCAGCCCCATCCAACACCACAGACTCCAGCCCCATCTAACACCACAGATCTCGGACCCCAGCCCCATCCAACACCACAGAACCCAGACCTCAGCTCCATCCAACACTACAGAGCCTGGACCCCAGCCCCATCCAACACCACACAGCCCAGACCTCAGCTCCATCCAACACTACAGAGCCTGGACTCCAGCCTGATCCAACACCACAGAGCCCGGACCCCAGCCCCATCCAACACCACAGATCCCGGACCCCAGCTTCATCCAACACCACAGAGCCCGGACCTCAGCCCCATTCAACACCCACAGAGCCACAGCGGCACACTTCATCAGGAGTTAAAATCACTTTACAGCGTGTGACACAATGTACACCTATATATAGGTGACTGTACATAAAGCAATTGTACACATCACCAGGACTTCAGCCTCATCCATTAACACAGAGCCCAGACCTGAGCCCCATCCAACACCACAGAGTCTGGATCTCAGTCCCATCCAACACCATAGACCCCGGACCTCAGCCCCATCCAACACCACAGACTCCGGACCCCAGCCCCGTCCAACACCACAGAACCCAGACCTCAGCTACATCCAATACCACAGAGACCGGACCTCAGCCCCATCCATCACTACAGAGCCTGAACCTCAGCTCCATACAGCACTACAGAGCCCAGACCCCAGCTTCATCCAACACTACAGAGCCTGGACCCCATCTTCATCCAACACCACAGAGCCCGGACCTCAGCCCCATCCAACACCACAGAGCCCGAACCCCAGCCTCATCCAACACCACAGAGCCTGGACCTCAGCCCAATCCAACAACACAGAGCCCGGACCACAGCCCCATCCAACATCACAGAGCCCAGACCCCAGATCTATCCAATACCACAAAGTCCAGAGCTCAGCTCGATCCAACACCACAGAGCCCGGACCTCATCCCCAACCAACATTACAGAGCCCAGACCCCAGCTTTATCCAATACCACAGAGCCTAGACCCAGCTTTATCCAATACCACAGAGCCCGGACCTCATCCCCAACCAACACCAGAGATCCCAGACCTCAGCTCCACCCAACACTACAGAGCCCAGACCCCAGCTTCATCCAACACCACAGAGCCTGGACCCCAGCTGCATCCAACACCACAGAGCCTGGACCTCACCCCCATACAAAACCACAGAGCCTGGACCTCACACTCATACAACACCACAGAGCCTGGACCTCACCCCCATACAAAACCACAGAGCCCGGACCTCATCCCCAACCAACATTACAGAGCCCAGACCCCAGCTTTATCCAATACCACAGAGCCTAGACCCAGCTTTATCCAATACCACAGAGCCCGGACCTCATCCCCAACCAACACCAGAGATCCCAGACCTCAGCTCCACCCAACACCACAGAGCCCGGACCCCAGCTTCATCCAACACCACAGAGCCTGGACCCCAGCTGCATCCAACACCACAGAGCCCAGACCTCAGCCCCATACAACACCACAGAGCCCGGACCTCACCCCCATACAAAACCACAGAGCCTGGACCTCAGCCCCATACAACACCACAGAGCCTTTACCTCACCCCCATACAAAACCACAGAGCCTGGACCTCACCCCCATACAACACCACAGAGCCTGGACCTCACCACCATACAACACCACAGAGCCTGGACCTCAACCTCATCCAGCACCTATAAAAACTGTGTGAGCCTGACCTCCTCCCAATATCATTGTCACATCACAAATGGTGTCTGGATGAAGGAGCAAAAGTCCCACAAATACATAAAAAATCCTGAAGAAGAGCGGGAGACATTTTATCTGCTGAAGGGGCCAACTACATAGCATTGTCTATGAATTTATTATGGCATGTCATAATAGCTCCTTAGACATAATGCAGAGGGGGAACATACCTTTTCCATATAGTGTATTTATGGTGTTACAGGACACAGAGCAAAAGGAAAGTGCAATACATGACATAAAACATTAATTTGTCCCTTTTGACCTGTTGACTGGCAAATAGTTCAATCAGATAACAAATCAATCACACGTAATCTAAGCTGCAGCTGTCCCATTGTATTCTGCTCCTCACAGCAATGAGGACCTCCATGATCTGGAATAACGTCGATTGGTCAAGAAAATTGGAAGAAAACACAATAGTGCAAGAGAGAGAAAGAGAAAAATGTATGCCAAAGTCCGGTCCAGCAGAGAAGAGCCAACGAAACCTGCAACACAAGACATTGAAATAGTAAAACAGGAGCTTGAGCTAAAAGAGAAAAGACAAGCGCACATAGGGTTTATTCTGCATAGAATAGTGGGGTTTTATTGGGGTACCACTCACCTTGTGTGGTTGTGTGAGACACCACTAGTAGAGCCTAGATGATAAGAGACGAGGCTGCAGCGAATCACCCAAGAAATTTCGTTGCCACGTGTGGAGGGATCCGGAATGGTGAATTCAGAATTGGTTCTCTCCGCATCCTTTCACTAAAAGCAACATTGCGGCCAATCTGAATCCAGACAAAAGGGACACAATGACAACGCAGGAAGAGCCAAGCCCCAGCGACAACCACCCGCCCCAGGAGGCAAGTGCCGGAAACCCAGACAAGTTGTGTTATCCCTGGAATACAGGCAACCCCATTTCTCTTGGTCAGTGTCATCAAACAGGGATGCACACAAATGGATGTAGATATTTGTATCTGCAGGTATCACTGTACATGAGTTATGATTGGACACCGCTTACTACAGTTCATTGGACAGCAGCTACCCGCCCAAGTTTAAAACTGCCATTTCCAGCGCAACTAGACAGCCGGGGAATGTAAAATGACCTCAGATATCACATCCTTAATACAAGTCTTTTCTATATTTAAAGAGGTCTGATACCTCATTCAGACCCCCTGGTTGTAAAGTCTGCAATCTATAAACCCAAAAGATTTCTTTACGCGTTAGTGACACAACTCTATTAGGCACGGACTGAGGTACATGATCAATGGGAGTTACGGTGATCTCCATCTTTTTCCCTTGTTTAATCGTGCAATGTCTGGAGAGGCCCTGCATTAGGAAACCCTCTTTAATATTGACGGCGGGGTGCCAGCATGTTCCTAAAGGTGGGAGCCCTCCTAAAGGTAATCGCAGGATTCTTAAGTAGAGACTCCCCCAAAATTTGATCACTTAGGAGGATTGACCACTGATTCTGTAATATAGACCTAATTTTATAATGCTGTTTGGAAAAGGTGTCAGAAAAATTACCATTATTTGCACCTGGCATCACTACCAGCCTTTTAGGTAACAATAAGCCGTCCTGTGTCTGGTTAACATTATCATTGAAAGCCCTAGTGAGAAGCTTTTTTGGATATTTTTACTCAAGAAATCTATTCTTCAATGTCTCTTATTGTAGGAGAAAATCGGATATTAGGCTACAATTTTTTCTAACTTGTTTATACTGGTTGGATGGAATATTAGAAATCCTCTATCTGCATCAACTTTTTTAAAGAAAGTGTTAGTTAGAATCATACCATTCATATGGAACAGAGTCAGATCCAAGTAATCAATACTATTCTTACTAGTCACCGAAGAAAAAGAGAGCCCCCAACTATTATCCTGAAGGGAATCAAGAAAAACAGGTTATTTTGTATATTGTCATAGACAAGTCATCGATATACCTTGTATAGAATACATTGTTTTCTGAAAACACGGTGTTATCGATGTGGATGGATTCGAAGGTGGCCATAAAGAGATTTGCATAAGTTGGTGCCACCTTCGAGCTCATCGCTGTGCCAAGTGTCTGATGATATACTTTATTCTGGAATTCAAAATAGTCAATGTCAAAAAGAATTCCATACTAGTATTGACTAACTCCTCCTGGGAGACAGGAATACGGTTGTCAGTCTCTAGGAACCTCTTAAAACTCAACAGGTCAATCTCATGCTTAATATTTGAATAAAGGGACATCACATCCATAGTGACAAAAACAAATGACTCTTCCCATTTTATTTGCATGGTCAATTGGATCAGGTGCGTCGAGTCTCTGAGAAAGCTATCCAATTTGGTGACATGCGGGTACATAATTCTATCCACATAGGAGGCTAAATTTGCCATTAAGGACCTGATCCCAGATATAATAGGCTGATCGGAAGGGGTGGGGCAGTTCATATCTTTTGTGTATCTTAGGTAGATGATAAAAAATGTCATCATTGGATTTTTTCAAGTTTAAAAAGCTCGCTTCATTTTTATTTAAAATTCTATTGTAGAATGTATGTATGTTGTACGCAGTAATAGCTGCTTTATAGGTGTCTATGTTCACCACCCTGTATGTGCTGCCATCTGAAAGGATATTATAGTCTTCCTTGAGATAATCACACCTGTCCTGCAAGACCACCCCACCCACTTTATCTAGTGGTCTAATGACAAGACTCGCATTTTCTTTCAAGCTTTTGATTGCCTCAGTTCTTCCAGACGAAGGTTATTAATAAGTTTAAAGTCAGAGGATTTTAATGTTTTAAAGTCCTTCCGTACCTAGCAATCCTCTGAGAAGAGATACAGAGAGAACCGCTGCTCATGGTCTATGCAGGTGGTGCAAAGTACTAGTGAACGTAACAGATCAGATGAAATGATTATGGGAAGGATTGTTTTGTAGCTTCTCAAACCAAGTACAACCAAAGTTTTTTTTATTGACTATTTATGACCTTTAATCTCTCTCTCTCTCTCTCTTTATATATGAAGATTCAGCCCTGGTGAGTGCCGCTATCTTTCTTGATAACATAAGTTGGACTAATGACGTTTGTGGCGTGCAACACCTTTTGGGTAACTGTATAGTAAGTCACAGGAGTGACATGACCGGTCCCCGTATCTCCAGTAGTGGCCAGCATTATCTTCTATTGTTCATATATATATATATACACAGTATATACAGTGAAACCTGCAGAGACGAATATCTACTTCCATTTGTGCGTCTATGTCTGATGACACTAACCGAGAGAAATGGGGTTGCATGGATTCCAGGGGTAAAACGCCTTGTGTGGGTTTCCAGCCCTTGTCTCCTGGGGCGGGTGGTTGTCCCTGGGACTTGGCTCTTCCCAGGTTGCCAATGTGTTCCATTCGTCCTGATTCAGATTGGCCTTGATGTTGCTGCACACGAAACGCGTCGAGGTTAAATAAAATTCACGGGCAATCTAATTCACCTTGGATTATCCTCTTTTTGGGTTCGTAAGAGGCAGCGCGATTCTGAGTTCACCTTTCCGGATCCCTCCACGTGTGGCAACGGAACAGGAGCTTGGAAATAGCGATGAGTGATCTGCAAACATTCCTGGGAACATGATCTGCAGTGAACTAATTTAATGCGTTTCACATGTACATTATGATGCTATGAAGTTTCTCCAGACCCCAGACTATAATAAAGTAAAGTATTACCAGGCAGAAGTTTGAACACACCGGTCCATGCAATGGTTTTCCTGGATTTTATTGGAATGTGCACATTGTAGATTCAGACTGAAGGCAGCAAGATCACGATATAAAACACGCGTGGAACAAAGCAGCAGATTGTGTAAAACTCCTTAGATTCTTCAAAATACCCCTTTTTTCAAGTAGGCCTCCTCATTTGTGGAATGGACCAGAAACCAGAATAAAATGTGAATAATATCTGTGCTGCTATGATGTGATGAATGCGTCCAAAACACACAGTAGAACGTGGTTTATTCAACACGTTTCAAAGCGAATCTTGCTCCTTCTTCAGGAGATGCCAATAAATACAGAGAAGTGATACAATTGTGGTATATATATATCAGAGTACAGGAAAATGCTGATGGCAGCGTTTCCTGTGTGCTCATGTAAAGCGGCTGTCCTGGAGCTCTGTGTGTGGCTGCAACTAAGGTACACAACGGGTTTCTCTGGGGCCTCGTATTCAGGCTGCGTTTGCCGTTAACTCTGTCCGGTATTAACACAGCCTGGAAACTTGGGTCCCAAACCAAGTCTGACCCCAGCCTAACTGCACTATTGACAGTTTGATGGATTCACCCTCTCACCAAGGCTAGGGTCACACTTGGAGTGTCACCCACGTTAAACGGATCCAGTTACTGCAGAGGCAAGGCTGCAGTAAGGGCTAGCATTAACGTCGGGTGCTGCCCGGCAATGCTGCTCCATAGTAACCCAATGCTTTCCATGGATGCAGCCACACAGGAAGCCCCAGGAACTGTGCTTTAGCGTTGTCAGCAATGTTTTCCTGTGCACTCTGCTACTGTTTTTTGGACTCTGGGAGGATGCAGGTAAAACCTGCATCCCCCCAATTTCCCCTGCAATTGTAAAATGTGATGCAACTTGATGCACCCGCATAGTTATTATCACTGATCCGTCTCACTGAAGCAGAGCAAAAACGGGGTTGGGGATGACATGATTAATTAGCATGTTTGCATTTGCATATTAAATATTATTGAACAAGATAGAGCATGAAAAAATGTATTTGCATGATAATAAATATAAGAGAGATCTAATCAAATATTCATGCCACTTGGACATCTAGTGTCCAATTTAAGGATCCACTTACCGTATTTTTTGGACTATAAGATGCACTTTTCACCAAAAATGTTTTGTGGGGTACATCTTATAGTCTGATGTACGGTCTGGCTGTGGCTGTGGGGAAGGGGGAAGGCAGCGACTTTGGAGTGGGTTACTGGAGGCTGGAGCATGCTGTAATTGCGGCCGGTGATCACATGTCCCAGCTCTTTAAGCTAATGTAATATTCACCTCTCCCCTCGCCTATCACCTTTCAGCATGGTGTAGGAGAGAGAAGGGAGCAGTGAATATTACATTAACTTAAACAGCCGGGTCATGTAATCACCCTGCAGCAGCTGCGAACGTGTATCTGGATATTCACTGCTTCCCACGCATTATCATTGGTGTTGGAAGCAGTGAATATGCCAGACAAGAGTTTATACTCACCGTCCCTTGTTCCCCTGCAACAACGTCTTCCTGTCTTGTGTCGGCAGCTGACAGTGTGTGTGGAGAGATGCGCAGGACAGTGATGTCATCGCTGTGTGCCCCACTCACAAACTGATCAGAGTTAGGTATGAGATGACAGGAGGATGTGCGGTGCTGCAGGAGAGCGATGGGAGGTGAGTGTAATCGTTTAAGGGACTCAGTCGTGGTAAAAATCCAGAAAGTTTGATGTTAGATAGAGGCCCCTAAATCTGTATGTATCTGGCTGAATTTGTTTCTGTATTTTTAGTTTACATACAGAAAACAGAATCAAGGGGTGCCTACTGAAGAAAACACATTTTTGAGATTAAGAACTACCCTAGCGCACACCCTAGGCTAGAGACCGGGAACCCAAGCAAGACAAGTGCAGGGCCTGGGTCCTAAGTAACTCGGCAGGAGCCAGAGGTAGAAGCACACATGGACAGCCACAGAGGAGAACTGGGGTCTACACTACACATGGACAACAAAGTGGCACAGCAAGGGACCAAGCAGCTAATGAGGTAGCATCATCGGTAACCCGCGCTTTAGTAGGGGAGAACAGAGTGCTGGGATATCAGTGCTAAGAGGCACTAAAGCACCGGGCATGTGTGGAACTGGAACGCCGGCACTACAGTATGCACCTGGTAAGTAGTTATATTCTTGTATATAGGAGCAGTATTATAGTAGTTATATTCTTGTATATAGGAGCAGTATTATAGTAGTTATATTCTAGTACATAGGAGGCAGTATTATAGTAGTTATATTCTTGTACATAGGAGCAGTATTATAGTAGTTATATTCCTGTACATAGGGGCAGTATTATAGTAGTTATATTCTTGTACATAGGGGCAGTATTATAGTAGTTATATTCTTGTACATAGGAGCAGTAATATAGTAGTTATATTCTTGTATATGGGGCAGTGTTATAGTAGTTATATTCTTGTATATGGGGCAGTGTTATAGTAGTTATATTCTTGTACATAGGGGCAGTATTATTATAGTGGTTATATTCTTGTATATAGGAGCAGTATTATAGTAGTTATATTCTTGTATATAGGGGCAGTATTATAATAGTTATATTCTTGTACACAGGAGCAGTATTATAGTAGTTATATTCTTTTACACAGGAGCAGTATTATAGTAGATATATTCTTGTTCATAGGGGCAAAATTATAGTAGTTATATTCTTGTATATAGGGGCAGTATTATAGTAGTTATAGTCTTGTATATAGGGGCAGTATTATAGTAGTTATATTCTTGTATATAGGGGCAGTATTATAGTAGTTATATTCTTGTACATAGGGGCAGTATTATAGTAGTTATATTCTTGTACATAGGGCAGTATTATAGTAGTAATATTCTTGTACATAGGGGCAGTATTATAGTAGTTATATTCTTGTATATAGGGGCAGTATTATAGTAGTTATATTCTTGTACATAGGAGCAGTATTATAGTAGTTATATTCTTGTACATAGGGGCAGTATTATAGTAGTTATATTCTTGTATATAGGGGCAGTATTATACTAGTTATATTCTTGTACATAGGGGCAGTATTATAGTAGTTATATTCTTGTATATAGGGGCAGTATTATAGTAGTTATATTCTTGTTCATAGGAGCAGTATTATAGTAGATATATTCTTGTTCATAGGAGCAGTATTAAAGTAGTTATATTCTTGTATATAGGGGCAGTATTATAGTAGATATATTCTTGTTCATAGGAGCAGTATTATAGTAGTTATATTCTTGAACATAGGAACAGTATTATAGTAGTTATATTCTTGTACATAGGGGCAGTATTATAGTAGTTATATTCTTGTACATAGGGGCAGTATTATATATAGGGGCAGTATTATAGTAGTTATATTCTTGTACATAGGGGCAGTATTATAGTAGTTATATTCTTGTATATAGGAGCAGTATTATAGTAGTTATGTTCTTGTATATAGGAGCAGTATTATAGTAGTTATATTCTTGTACATACATTAATGATATACAGTAGGTTTTCTTGTTGCCTTTTACCTTGTGATGTGGACTGATGGGTTATGGGTTGCTCAGATATTTTCAGTGTGACGATACAACATTTCTTTTGTTGTCCAGGCCTGATAGGATACGCGGTGACCCAACAAGTAAATTTCCCGGCATCGTCATGTGTCAGGAGTCCTAACGTCAGGGTGGCATTTCCATCAATAAACCAGTTCTTGGACATTCTCGTTCGACCTTTGAATATTTCATTCTGTTTGTCTCCTACATCTTTCCCATTTTGAAAATGAACAACTAAATCTTCCATTTCATGTTCTTTTTGCCACGAGACTTTCACCAGCTGGTCTGCGGCTCTCTGAAAAGGAACGAATAGGCATGGAAGGACGGCGGTGCTGGACAGAGGGAAGGAAAACGTCCGTTCTTGTATGTCACAAGTCAGGAAACCTAGAGAAAATGGATTGGAGAGTTAGAAAAAAGAACATCCCCCATACTGTGTAACATCATGGATGGTGTAAAGAAATTAGAAGGTTGTATTCTTGTATATAGGGGCAGTAATATAGTAGTTATATTCTTGTACATAGGAGTAGTATTATAGTAGTTATATTCTTGTATATAGAGGCAGTATTATAGTAGTTATATTCTTGTATATAGGGGCAGTATTATAGTAGTTATATTCTTGTATATAGGGGCAGTATTATAGTAGTTATATTCTTGTATATAGGGGCAGTATTATAGTAGTTATATTCTTGTATATAGGGGCAGTATTATAGTACTTATATTCTTGTATATAGGGGCAGTATTATAGTAGTTATATTCTTGTACATAGTAGCAGTATTATAGTAGTTATATTCTTGTACATAGAGGCAGTATTATAGTAGTTATATTCTTGTACATAGGGGCAGTATTATAGTAGTTATATTCTTGTATATAGAGGCAGTATTATAGTAGTTATATTCTTGTACATAGTAGCAGTATTATAGTAGTTATATTCTTGTACATAGGGGCAGTATTATAGTAGTTATATTCTTGTGCATAGGAGCAGTATTATAGTAGTTATATTCTTGTATATAGGGGCAGTAATATAGTAGTTATATTCTTGTATATAGGAGCAGTATTATAGTAGTTATATTCTTGTATATAGGGGCAGTAATATAGTAGTTATATTCTTGTACATAGGAGTAGTATTATAGTAGTTATATTCTTGTATATAGAGGCAGTATTATAGTACGGTAGTTATATTCTTGTATATAGGGGCAGTATTATAGTAGTTATATTCTTGTATATAGGGGCAGTATTATAGTAGTTATATTCTTGTATATAGGGGCAGTATTATAGTAGTTATATTCTTGTATATAGGGGCAGTATTATAGTAGTTATATTCTTGTATATAGGGGCAGTATTATAGTAGTTTATATTCTTGTACATAGTAGCAGTATTATAGTAGTTATATTCTTGTACATAGAGGCAGTATTATAGTAGTTATATTCTTGTACATAGGGGCAGTATTATAGTAGTTATATTCTTGTATATAGAGGCAGTATTATAGTAGTTATATTCTTGTACATAGTAGCAGTATTATAGTAGTTATATTCTTGTACATAGGGGCAGTATTATAGTAGTTATATTCTTGTACATAGAGGCAGTATTATAGTAGTTATATTCTTGTGCATAGGAGCAGTATTATAGTAGTTATATTCTTGTACATAGGAGCAGTATTATAGTAGTTATATTCTTGTACATAGGGGCAGTATTATAGTAGTTATATTCTTGTACATAGGGGCAGTATTATAGTAGTTATATTCTTGTACATAGGGGGCAGTATTATAGTAGTTATATTCTTGTACATAGAGCAGTGTTATAGTAGTTATATTCTTGTACATAGGGCAGTATTATAGTAGTTATATTCTTGTACATAGGAGCAGTATTATAGTAGTTATATTCTTGTGCATAGGAGCAGTATTATAGTAGTTATATTCTTGTACATAGGGGGCAGTATTATAGTAGTTATATTCTTGTACATAGGGGCAGTATTATAGTAGTTATATTCTTGTACATAGGGGCAGTATTATAGTAGTTATATTCTTGTACATAGGAGCAGTATTATAGTAGTTATATTCTTGTACATAGGAGCAGTATTATAGTAGTTATATTCTTGTATATTGGGGCAGTATTATAGTAGTTATATTCTATAGTAGATATATTCTTGTACATAGGAGCAGTATTATAGTAGTTATATTCTATAGTAGTTATATTCTTGTATATAGGAGCAGTATTATAGTAGTTATATTCTTGTACATAGGAGCAGTATTATAGTAGTTATATTCTTGTACATAGAAGCAGTATTATAGTAGTTATATTCTTGTATATAGGAGCAGTATTATAGTAGTTATATTCTTGTACATAGGAGCAGTATTATAGTAGTTATATTCTTGTACATAGAAGCAGTATTATAGTAGTTACATTCTTGTATATTGGGGCAGTGTTATAGTAGGTATATTATTTTAATGATAGTAAACTATTTACAGAGCTTTGTAAAAATGATGAATAAAGGATTATTTCCATGTTGTGATTTCTTCCTCCTATAACTTTCTGTTGTACTTTGTGTATCTCTTCCACTGTCTCTCAGCCGGTGATTAATAACTCTCAGTCCTCAGCTCAGCTTCTAGCATTGGTAACACAGAGACATTTCGGAGTCTTACCTGCGGTAGTCCTGAGTAGACACAGCATTATGAAGACCTCCGCCGACCTCATCCTGACATGGAGGGTTCGGTGTTGGACTGATCTGTAGTTTTAAGCCTCAGACTCTCGGCTCCGTTCTGTTACTCTCGGTCTGTAGAGATACTTTCAGTTTCCGATAATCAGTTTTCTTCTTACGGCTCATGTGAGATCCTGGAATTTGTGTTCCAGGGTTTAAATACATATGCAAATTGTCACTTCAGTGAGGAAGAGGACAAACTCTAATGCCACCCAATAAAGGTAGCAATCATAATTGACTATTTAACAAGCCTTTTAATATGACTTTCGATTTGTGCCAGATCAGAACCCCAAACTGCAGACGCTGCGTTTCGGGGTGATTGCCCCTCATCAGTGCAGTGTGTGGGATTCTGCTCTGGCTGTATGAGAGGCTTAGGGTTAATAATATGTTACATCTAGTGAAGAGCGAGCTCTACCATACTCGGGTGCTTCAATGAGAAGGTCGGATGCTCAGACGGGCTCAAGTACTGAGTATAATGGAGGTCAATGGGGAAAAATGCTCGAGTTGCCCACTGACTTCCATTATACTCGAGTCACTCATCTGAGCATCAACTGCTCATTACGAGCAACGAGCACCTGAGCATGGTAGTGCTCGATCATCATACAAATAAAGTATTCAACACATATATATGTAATAAAACTATATAAAATAATTGTGAATACATGTAAAAAAAATATTCTACCTATACAGAGGAACACGACAATACACGTGATGTATACTGTGATGCATGCTGTTTTTCATCTTAAAGATCCAAAACATCTTCCAGTGATCTCCACTTGAGCAGGATCATTGATAGTGATGAGCGAGCATGCTCGCCACTACTCGGTACTCACACAAGTATCACTGTACTCGGGCTACTCGGCGAGCACCGAGTAATCTCGCGATACTTGTGCTGTGCTCGTGGTCGTCATCTCTGCATGTTGGCGCTCTTTTGAGAGCCAGCCCACGTGCAGGGATTGGCTGGCAGACCACTGCAATGCCACAGCCCTGTTAGTTGTGGCATAGCAGTGATTGGCCGCCCTGCACAGCGTGACCGAGCCTTTATAACTCCCGGCGTGCTGTGCTCGGCACACAGCCATCCAGACAGTGAGTGTAGGGAGAGTGTCTGCTGCTGCTTAGGGACAGATTTGCGGCCCTTATAGGTAGATCCGGAGCAGGGCTGCAAACTGCTGCTGACCACAACAGTCCTTCTCAGGACTAATCTAGGAGGATATAGGCAGGGTGATCCAGATCGGAGTCCAAGCTTTCCAGTGACCAGAACAGTCCTTCTCAGGACTAATCTAGGAGGATATAGGCAGGGTGATACAGATCGGAAACCAAGCTTTTCTGTGACCATTAGAGTCACCAGACTGTTGTACTTACTACCTTAATACAGGTTAGGGACTAAAATCCTCTCCTGACACCATTACAGTCACCAGCCTGTTGTACTTACTACCTTGATACAGGTTAGGGACTAAAATCCTCTCCTGAAACCATTACAGTCACCAGACTGTTGTACTTACTACCTTGATACAGGTTAGGGACTAAAATCCTAATCTCCTGTGACCATTACAGTCACCAGACTGTTGTAATTACTACCTTGATAAAGGTTAGGGACTAAAATCCTAATCTCTTGTGATCTGAACAGTCACCAGACTGGTGTACGTAGTACCTTGATACAGGTTAGGAACGAAAATCCTAATCTCCTGTGATCTGACCAGTCACCAGACTGGTGTACGTCATACCTTGATACAGGTTAGGGCCTAAAATCCTAATCTCCTGTCACTATTACAGTCACCAGACTGGTGTAATTACTATCTTCATACAGGTTAGGGACTAAAATCCTAATCTCTTGTGATCTGAAAAGTCACCAGACTGGTGTACGTACTACCTTAATACAGGTTAGGGACTAAAATCCTAATCTCTTGTGATCTGACCAGTCACTAGACTGGTGTACGTCATACCTTGATACAGGTTAGGGCCTAAAATCCTAATCTCCTGTCACCATTACAGTCACCAGACTGGTGTAATTACTACCTTGATACAGGTTAGGGACTAAAATCCTAATCTCTTGTGATCTGAACAGTCACCAGACTGGTGTACGTACTACCTTGATACAGGTTAGGGACTAAAATCCTCTCCTGACACCATTACAGTCACCAGACTGTTGTACTTACTACCTTGATACAGGTTAGGGACTAAAATCCTCTTCTGAAACCATCACAGTCACCAGACTGTTGTAATTACTACCTTCATACAGGTTAGGGACTAAAATCCTAATCTCTTGTGATCTGAACAGTCACCAGACTGGTGTACGTACTACCTTGATACAGGTTAGGGACTAAAATCCTAATCTCCTGTCACCATTACAGTCACCAGACTGTTGTACTTACTACCTTGATACAGGTTAGGGACTAAAATCCTCTCCTGACACCATTACAGTCACCAGACTGTTGTACTTACTACCTTGATACAGGTTAGGGACTAAAATCCTCTCCTGACACCATTACAGTCATTAGACTGTTGTACTTACTACCTTGATACAGGTTAGGGACTAAAATCCTCTCCTGAAACCATCACAGTCACCAGACTGTTGTAATTACTACCTTCATACAGGTTAGGGACTAAAATCCTAATCTCTTGTGATCTGAACAGTCACCAGACTGGTGTACGTACTACCTTGATACAGGTTAGGGACTAAAATCCTAATCTCCTGTGATCTGACCAGTCACCAGACTGGTGTACATCATACCTTGATACAGGTTAGGGCCTAAAATCCTAATCTCCTGTCACCATTACAGTCACCAGACTGGTGTAATTACTACCTTGATACAGGTTAGGGACTAAAATCCTGATCTCCTGTGATCTGACCAGTCACCAGACTGGTGTACGTCATACCTTGATACAGGTTAGGGCCTAAAATCCTAATCTCCTGTCATCATTACAGTCACCAGACTGGTGTAATTACTACCTTGATACAGGTTAGAATCCTGGACAAAGTGCCTCAGTGTCCGCGCTGCTGCTCCGAGACCAAAGACACACAGACACGGGAATGTCTGGATCAGCAATAGCCTTTATTTTCCGACGCGTTTCGGAGCCTCCTCCCGAGCTCCTTCCTCAGGGAACAAAATCCTAATCTCCTGTGATCTGAACAGTCACCAGACTGGTGTACGTCATACCTTGATACAGGTTAGGGCCTAAAATCCTAATCTCCTGTCACCATTACAGTCACCAGACTGGTGTAATTACTACCTTCATACAGGTTAGGGACTAAAATCCTAATCTCCTGTGATCTGACCAGTCACCAGACTGGTGTACGTCATACCTTGATACAGGTTAGGGCCTAAAATCCTAATCTCCTGTCACCATTACAGTCACCAGACTGGTGTAATTACTACCTTCATACAGGTTAGGGACGAAAATCCTAATCTCTTGTGATCTGAACAGTCACCAGACTGGTGTACGTACTACCTTGATACAGGTTAGGGACTAAAATCCTAAACTCCTGTGATCTGACCAGTCACCAGACTGGTGTACGTCATACCTTGATACAGGTTAGGGCCTAAAATCCTAATCTCCTGTCACCATTACAATCACCAGACTGGTGTAATTACTACCTTGATACAGGTTAGGGACTAAAATCCTAATCTCCTGTCACCATTACAGTCACCAGACTGTTGTACTTACTACCTTGATACAGGTTAGGGACTAAAATCCTCTCCTGACACCATTACAGTCACCAGACTGTTGTACTTACTACCTTGATACAGGTTAGGGACTAAATCCTCTCCTGACACCATTACAGTCACCAGACTGTTGTACTTACTACCTGGATACAGGTTAGGGACTAAAATCCTCTCCTGAAACCATTAGTCACCAGACTGTTGTAATTACTACCTTCATACAGGTTAGGGACTAAAATCCTAATCTCTTGTGATCTGAACAGTCACCAGACTGGTGTACGTACTACCTTGATACAGGTTAGGGACTAAAATCCTAATCTCCTGTCACCATTACAGTCACCAGACTGTTGTACTTACTACCTTGATACAGGTTAGGGACTAAAATCCTCTCCTGAAACCATTATAGTCACCAGACTGTTGTAATTACTACCTTCATACAGGTTAGGGACTAAAATCCTAATCTCTTGTGATCTGAACAGTCACCAGACTGGTGTTCATACTACCTTGATACAGGTTAGGGACTAAAATCCTAATCTCCTATGATTTGAGCAGTCACCAGACTGGTGTACGTCATACCTTGATACAGGTTAGGGCCTAAAATCCTAATCTCCTGTCACCATTACAGTCACCAGACTGGTGTAATTACTACCTTGATACAGGTTAGGGACTAAAATCCTAATCTCCTATGATCTGACCAGTCACCAGACTGGTGTACGTCATACCTTGATACAGGTTAGGGCCTAAAATCCTAATCTCCTGTCACCATTACAGTCACCAGACTGGTGTAATTACTACCTTGATACAGGTTAGGGACTAAATTCCTAATCTCCTGTGATCTGACCAGTCACCAGACTGGTGTACGTCATACCTTGATACAGGTTAGGGCCTAAAATCCTAATCTCCTGTCACCATTACAGTCACCAGACTGGTGTAATTACTACCTTGATACAGGTTAGGGACTAAAATCCTAATCTCCTGTCACCATTACAGTCACCAGACTGTTGTACTTACTACCTTGATACAGGTTAGGGACTAAAATCCTCTCCTGACACCATTACAGTCACCAGACTGTTGTACTTACTACCTTGATACAGGTTAGGGACTAAAATCCTCTCCTGACACCATTACAGTCACCAGACTGTTGTACTTACTACCTGGATACAGGTTAGGGACTAAAATCCTCTCCTGAAACCATTACAGTCACCAGACTGTTGTAATTACTACCTTCATACAGGTTAGGGACTAAAATCCTAATCTCTTGTGATCTGAACAGTCACCAGACTGGTGTACGTACTACCTTGATACAGGTTAGGGACTAAAATCCTAATCTCCTGTCACCATTACAGTCACCAGACTGTTGTACTTACTACCTTGATACAGGTTAGGGACTAAAATCCTCTCCTGAAACCATTATAGTCACCAGACTGTTGTAATTACTACCTTCATACAGGTTAGGGACTAAAATCCTAATCTCTTGTGATCTGAACAGTCACCAGACTGGTGTACATACTACCTTGATACAGGTTAGGGACTAAATCCTAATCTCCTATGATCTGACCAGTCACCAGACTGGTGTACGTCATACCTTGATACAGGTTAGGGCCTAAAATCCTCATCTCCTGTCACCATTACAGTCACCAGACTGTTGTACTTACTACCTGGATACAGGTTAGGGACTAAAATCCTCTCCTGAAACCATTACAGTCACCAGACTGTTGTAATTACTACCTTCATACAGGTTAGGGACTAATATCCTAATCTCTTGTGATCTGAACAGTCACCAGACTGGTGTACGTACTACCTTGATACAGGTTAGGGACTAAAATCCTAATCTCCTGTCACCATTACAGTCACCAGACTGTTGTACTTACTACCTTGATACAGGTTAGGGACTAAAATCCTCTCCTGACACCATTACAGTCACCAGACTGTTGTACTTACTACCTTGATACAGGTTAGGGACTAAAATCCTCTCCTGACACCATTACAGTCATTAGACTGTTGTACTTACTACCTTGATACAGGTTAGGGACTAAAATCCTCTCCTGAAACCATCACAGTCACCAGACTGTTGTAATTACTACCTTCATACAGGTTAGGGACTAAAATCCTAATCTCTTGTGATCTGAACAGTCACCAGACTGGTGTACGTACTACCTTGATACAGGTTAGGGACTAAAATCCTAATCTCCTGTGATCTGACCAGTCACCAGACTGGTGTACATCATACCTTGATACAGGTTAGGGCCTAAAATCCTAATCTCCTGTCACCATTACAGTCACCAGACTGGTGTAATTACTACCTTGATACAGGTTAGGGACTAAAATCCTGATCTCCTGTGATCTGACCAGTCACCAGACTGGTGTACGTCATACCTTGATACAGGTTAGGGCCTAAAATCCTAATCTCCTGTCATCATTACAGTCACCAGACTGGTGTAATTACTACCTTGATACAGGTTAGGGACTAAAATCCTAATCTCCTGTGACCATTACAGTCACCAGACTGTTGTAATTAGTACCTTGATACAGGTTAGGGACTAAAATCCTAATCTCTTGTGATCTGAACAGTCACCAGACTGGTGTACGTACTACCTTGATACAGGTTAGGGACTAAAATCCTAATCTCCTGTGATCTGAACAGTCACCAGACTGGTGTACGTCATACCTTGATACAGGTTAGGGCCTAAAATCCTAATCTCCTGTCACCATTACAGTCACCAGACTGGTGTAATTACTACCTTCATACAGGTTAGGGACTAAAATCCTAATCTCCTGTGATCTGACCAGTCACCAGACTGGTGTACGTCATACCTTGATACAGGTTAGGGCCTAAAATCCTAATCTCCTGTCACCATTACAGTCACCAGACTGGTGTAATTACTACCTTCATACAGGTTAGGGACGAAAAATCCTAATCTCTTGTGATCTGAACAGTCACCAGACTGATGTACGTACTACCTTGATACAGGTTAGGGACTAAAATCCTAAACTCCTGTGATCTGACCAGTCACTAGACTGGTGTACGTCATACCTTGATACAGGTTAGGGCCTAAAATCCTAATCTCCTGTCACCATTACAATCACCAGACTGGTGTAATTACTACCTTGATACAGGTTAGGGACTAAAATCCTAATCTCCTGTCACCATTACAGTCACCAGACTGTTGTACTTACTACCTTGATACAGGTTAGGGACTAAAATCCTCTCCTGACACCATTACAGTCACCAGACTGTTGTACTTACTACCTTGATACAGGTTAGGGACTAAAATCCTCTCCTGACACCATTACAGTCACCAGACTGTTGTACTTACTACCTGGATACAGGTTAGGGACTAAAATCCTCTCCTGAAACCATTAGTCACCAGACTGTTGTAATTACTACCTTCATACAGGTTAGGGACTAAAATCCTAATCTCTTGTGATCTGAACAGTCACCAGACTGGTGTACGTACTACCTTGATACAGGTTAGGGACTAAAATCCTAATCTCCTGTCACCATTACAGTCACCAGACTGTTGTACTTACTACCTTGATACAGGTTAGGGACTAAAATCCTCTCCTGAAACCATTATAGTCACCAGACTGTTGTAATTACTACCTTCATACAGGTTAGGGACTAAAATCCTAATCTCTTGTGATCTGAACAGTCACCAGACTGGTGTTCATACTACCTTGATACAGGTTAGGGACTAAAATCCTAATCTCCTATGATTTGACCAGTCACCAGACTGGTGTACGTCATACCTTGATACAGGTTAGGGCCTAAAATCCTAATCTCCTGTCACCATTACAGTCACCAGACTGGTGTAATTACTACCTTGATACAGGTTAGGGACTAAAATCCTAATCTCCTGTGATCTGACCAGTCACCAGACTGGTGTACGTCATACCTTGATACAGGTTAGGGCCTAAAATCCTAATCTCCTGTCACCATTACAGTCACCAGACTGGTGTAATTACTACCTTGATACAGGTTAGGGACTAAATTCCTAATCTCCTGTGATCTGACCAGTCACCAGACTGGTGTACGTCATACCTTGATACAGGTTAGGGCCTAAAATCCGAATCTCCTGTCACCATTACAGTCACCAGACTGGTGTAATTACTACCTTGATACAGGTTAGGGACTAAAATCCTAATCTCCTGTCACCATTACAGTCACCAGACTGTTGTACTTACTACCTTGATACAGGTTAGGGACTAAAATCCTCTCCTGACACCATTACAGTCACCAGACTGTTGTACTTACTACCTTGATACAGGTTAGGGACTAAAATCCTCTCCTGACACCATTACAGTCACCAGACTGTTGTACTTACTACCTGGATACAGGTTAGGGACTAAAATCCTCTCCTGAAACCATTACAGTCACCAGACTGTTGTAATTACTACCTTCATACAGGTTAGGGACTAAAATCCTAATCTCTTGTGATCTGAACAGTCACCAGACTGGTGTACGTACTACCTTGATACAGGTTAGGGACTAAAATCCTAATCTCCTGTCACCATTACAGTCACCAGACTGTTGTACTTACTACCTTGATACAGGTTAGGGACTAAAATCCTCTCCTGAAACCATTATAGTCACCAGACTGTTGTAATTTCTACCTTCATACAGGTTAGGGACTAAAATCCTAATCTCTTGTGATCTGAACAGTCACCAGACTGGTGTACATACTACCTTGATACAGGTTAGGGACTAAAATCCTAATCTCCTATGATCTGACCAGTCACCAGACTGGTGTAACGTCATACCTTGATACAGGTTAGGGCCTAAAATCCTCATCTCCTGTCACCATTACAGTCACCAGACTGGTGTAATTACTACCCTGATACAGGTTAGGGACTAAAATCCTAATCTCCTGTGATCTGACCAGTCACCAGACTGGTGTACATCATACCTTGATACAGGTTAGGGCCTAAAATCCTAATCTCCTGTCACCATTACAGTCACCAGACTGGTGTAATTACTACCTTGATACAGGTTAGGGACTAAATTCCTAATCTCCTGTGATCTGACCAGTCACCAGACTGGTGTACGTCATACCTTGATACAGGTTAGGGCCTAAAATCCTAATCTCCTGTCACCATTACAGTCACCAGACTGGTGTAATTACTACCTTGATACAGGTTAGGGACTAAAATCCTAATCCCTGTGACCATTACAGTCACCAGACTGTTGTAATTACTACCTTGATACAGGTTAGGGACTAAAATCCTAATCTCTTGTGATCTGAACAGTCACCAGACTGGTGTACGTACTACCTTGATACAGGTTAGGGACGAAAATCCTAATCTCCTGCGATCTGACAAGTCACCAGACTGGTGTACGTCATACCTTGATACAGGTTAGGGACTAAAATCCTCTCCTGACACCATTACAGTCACCAGACTGTTGTACTTACTACCTTGATACAGGTTAGGGACTAAAATCCTCTCCTGAAACCATCACAGTCACCAGACTGTTGTAATTACTACCTTCATACAGGTTAGGGACTAAAATCCTAATCTCTTGTGATCTGAACAGTCACCAGACTGGTGTACGTACTACCTTGATACAGGTTAGGGACTAAAATCCTAATCTCCTGTGATCTGACCAGTCACCAGACTGGTGTACATCATACCTTGATACAGGTTAGGGCCTAAAATCCTAATCTCCTGTCACCATTACAGTCACCAGACTGGTGTAATTACTACCTTGATACAGGTTAGGGACTAAACTCCTGATCTCCTGTGATCTGACCAGTCACCTGACTGGTGTACGTCATACCTTGATACAGGTTAGGGCCTAAAATCCTAATCTCCTGTCATCATTACAGTCACCAGACTGGTGTAATTACTACCTTGATACAGGTTAGGGACTAAAATCCTAATCTCCTGTGACCATTACAGTCACCAGACTGTTGTAATTTGTACCTTGATACAGGTTAGGGACTAAAATCCTAATCTCTTGTGATCTGAACAGTCACCAGACTGGTGTACGTACTACCTTGATACAGGTTAGGGACTAAAATCCTAATCTCCTGTGATCTGAACAGTCACCAGACTGGTGTACGTCATACCTTGATACAGGTTAGGGCCTAAAATCCTAATCTCCTGTCACCATTACAGTCACCAGACTGGTGTAATTACTACCTTCATACAGGTTAGGGACTAAAATCCTAATCTCCTGTGATCTGACCAGTCACCAGACTGGTGTACGTCATACCTTGATACAGGTTAGGGCCTAAAATCCTAATCTCCTGTCACCATTACAGTCACCAGACTGGTGTAATTACTACCTTCAACAGGTTAGGGACTAAAATCCTAATCTCTTGTGATCTGAACAGTCACCAGACTGGTGTACGTACTACCTTGATACAGGTTAGGGACTAAAATCCTAATCTCCTGTGATCTGACCATACGTCACCAGACTGGTGTATGTCATACTTGATACAGGTTAGGGCCTAAAATCCTAATCTCCTGTCACCATTACAATCACCAGACTGTTGTAATTACTACCTTGATACAGGTTAGGGACTAAAATCCTAATCTCCTGTCACCATTACAGTCACCAGACTGTTGTACTTACTACCTTGATACAGGTTAGGGACTAAAATCCTCTCCTGACACCATACAGTCACCAGACTGTTGTACTTACTACCTTGATACAGGTTAGGGACTAAAATCCTCTCCTGACACCATTACAGTCACCAGACTGTTGTACTTACTACCTGGATACAGGTTAGGGACTAAAATCCTCTCATGAAACCATTACAGTCACCAGACTGTTGTAATTACTACCTTCATACAGGTTAGGGACTAAAATCCTAATCTCTTGTGATCTGAACAGTCACCAGACTGGTGTACGTACTACCTTGATACAGGTTAGGGACTAAAATCCTAATCTCCTGTCACCATTACAGTCACCAGACTGTTGTACTTACTAACCTTGATACAGGTTAGGGACTAAAATCCTCTCCTGAAACCATTATAGTCACCAGACTGTTGTAATTACTACCTTCATACAGGTTAGGGACTAAAATCCTAATCTCTTGTGATCTGAACAGTCACCAGACTGGTGTACATACTACCTTGATACAGGTTAGGGACTAAATCCTAATCTCTATGATCTGACCAGACTGGTGTAACGTCATACCTTGATACAGGTTAGGCCTAAATCCAAATCTCTGTCACCCTTACAGTCACCAGACTGGTGTAATTACTACCTTGATACAGGTTAGGGACTAAAATCCTAATCTCCTGTGATCTGACCAGTCACCAGACTGGTGTACGTCATACCTTGATACAGGTTAGGGCCTAAAATCCTAATCTCCTGTCACCATTACAGTCACCAGACTGGTGTAATTACTACCTTGATACAGGTTAGGGACTAAAATCCTAATCTCCTGTGACCATTACAGTCACCAGACTGTTGTAATTACTACCTTGATACAGGTTAGGGACTAAAATCCTAATCTCTTGTGATCTGAACAGTCACCAGACTGGTGTACGTACTACCTTGATACAGGTTAGGGACGAAAATCCTAATCTCCTGCGATCTGACAAGTCACCAGACTGGTGTACGTCATACCTTGATACTAGTGATTGGCGAATCCTAAATTACTCGGACTCGCTTGACTCTAGCGAGTCCGAGCCCGGGACTCGCTACTCGTTGCGAGTCTAGCGAGTCCAATGTTAATGAATGGGGAAGCGAGTAATAGCGAGTAATGTGTGATTTAAAAATCGCAGATGTGTGTCGGAAAGCGCTCGCATTGCCGTGTCGGAAGCCCCACTGGCAACTGTATTTTGCTGCTGTCTCCGAGGCCAAAGTCGCATGTGTTTGAGGCGAGGCAAGCGATTTTCTGCAGCAAACCCCATGCTTTGTGCAAACAGGAAATAAGCCGACTCGAGCTTCCTGGCTGGACGCGCAGAAAGTCACAGCGAGGAAGCATGGCTCCTGTCGACACCCTGCAATTAATTGCTCTGGTGGAGGCTCGGCCCCTGCTTTGGCTGCCCACTGACCCTGCGTATGGGGATAATGTCCAGCGGACTACGGCCTGGAGGGAGATCGCACAGGGCGTTTTCCCAACGTTTCATCGTTGTGGCCATGATGTGCAGAGCAATATGGGTGAGTTAAATGTGTTCACACGTTATATTGCATTTACCATATATAGTCGTGTATAAGCCGACCCGTGTATAAGCCGACCCCCCTACTTTAGCCCCAAAAAAGTGGGAAACCATATTGACCGCCATCCTTGTATACAGCGGCTATCACTGTTAGACATCCCCCCAGCAGAGTATACAGCTCCACCTGCAGAGTATACAGGCCCCCCCAGTGTGTATATATGCCACCGATATTAGGGTATACAGCCCCCCCGTGGGTACACAGGTCCCCCAGCACTGGGTATACATGGCCCCAGTGGTTATACAGGGCCCTCATAGTAGGGTCTACAGCCCCCCCATGGGTATACAAGACCCCAGCAGTGGGTATACAGGGCCCCCGTGGGTATACAGGGCCCCCATAGTAGGGTATACAGGGCCCTCAATGTGTTATAATGCGCCGTCGCATGGTTGCCTATATTTGGATGGGTTCACAATAGTACACTTACTTTAAGGGCTGTTCCTCCTGGCTCTGAAGGCCAGGGGGTTGGGTGTATATAAATACCACTAATGAGCGGAGTCTGGTGCCCGCACTATTACATTCTCTATGCGTTGACATGTGCCTGCCCCATTTGTGATTGTGGCCACGTGAGCTCAATGTCCGTAATGCTGTTGATGATGTTCCACACTGTCGTTTCCATGTGCCTTGTATACACATTACACACACAACATGATTAAAATGTTATTGTTGATTTGTACACATACTTTTAGTGTTTCAAATGTTAAAGAGGTCTAAACCCGGTTTGAAATCATTTCACAGTTGACCACATTATGAAGCGATGGAGGAGCTGCCGCGACCAATTCAAGCGGCAACACCGGAGGATCATGGAGGGGGGCCCGGAAGCTGGTCACGGGATAATATATTGCCACTATGAACGGCTGTCATTTCTGGAACCGGTGGCCCGTATGCCAAGGTATGTGTCTGCCGCACTGTTGTTTACTATTATTGTTATTATTATTTATTTATATAGCGCCATTAGGTTCCATGGCACTTTACATGAGGATAAGGGTTAACGACAAAAAACAGTACATGAAGACAATCAGGTCATACAGGTACAAGAGGAGAGGACCCTGTCCACGAGGGCACACAATGTACGTATGAAGCTCTATAATGAGTGTGCTGGTTTACATACCCACACTGGGGTTTGTTTCTGCCATGGTGCAACACAATTCTATTACCTTTGGCAATGATCCAGGACATACACATTTATAGTCACATTGTGACGTTTGGACAAATAAGCAATGTTCTGCAGGGTGGTCAGACACAATGTTCCGTGACCTCACAATTAGCTATTATTGTTGGCATGTTTGTGGAACAAAGCCATGTTCTTCCCTGCAATGGCCTCTAAGGTGTGTGGCCCTGTCTGGTTTGCCTGTCATAAGCCTCATTTGTATCAGTTCCTAATGGCCTCGACTTGCATAAGGGCCACATACATCCCTACACATTTAGTTGTGGGTGTTTTTTTCGGCTAAATAACGTTGCAAGGATATACCCCTTTTGCACTAAACTGTTTGTACACCATCCCAGATTGCTGACACATTCACACACATTTCAGAACATACCCTGTATCACTACAAATATGTGTGGTTCACTTTTCCCATGGGTTTATTTGGGGCTGCAAGGTGATGGTGTAGATATTAGGGCCCACATGTGAATTTTAGTTTTTTTGTCGTTAACTCATGGCCACATTACGAATCCTCCGGAAAACATAGCGTATTAATGCTGTATTAAATCAAACTAAAGAGGGCCATATTTTAAGTGCAACAGCCTTTTATGTCCAAGGTCCTTTAGGAAACCCGAGGTTTGTCCTTGCTGCTCCCGGTTTTTTGTTCGGCCCCGTTGGAATAACTAAAACTGTCCATCTGTGCATACCACCTTGTTTGGCACCAACGATGTGTGACCTGCTGCTCAAAGACAACCCCATACTCTATGTCCATTGCAGTCGTTTCAAATCCCAAGCCATCTGTTTGGTGTGTTTTATTTACCAAGACATTCCTGATTAGCATACATGGCAGCAACAAGGAGTGTAGGCCACTAACGCCAAATGCTCATGTGTCACCTATTCTGCAGGACTCCATTTCCTGTCTTGCTCACCTGCCCTATAGATCTGGGTTATGTGCATTGAGACCAAGGCCGTCCACACTGTGTGTTTTTGTGTCCATCTGATGGCAAACAACCCTGAATAATGTGTTTGCCTCACAGTGTCAGGCTATAGCTTTGTCCACATAAAGTTTCCACAAAAAGTCTAAACAATAGTTGTGGCCACTAATATGTCTTCAAGTGACTACATAGCTGTCCTGCCTAAGTCAGGGCACAGTGTAATAGTGCAGACTTATTTTAAAATTTGTAATGTAATGGCAAAAAATCGTGGAGCAACACTACCCACACATACAATATAGTTTGAGGCATGAGCCAAAAATGTCATTAATTTATTTGCTGCAATTCCATCTTAAGGGCAACAATGAAAAGACACAGAATACACAGATACACTGAGTCAAAAAAGCGTGCACATGTTATGTTTGGCCTATGGTTTTGTTTCCAAACGCAACCCATTCACCAAATGTTTTTTATATTTACCCACAGAGCTGCTCACTTTCGGAGGCGGCGTTGGAACCCGCCACCACAGCTGCCTGAGGAGGGGAGGGAGGCCCCTCAACCCCCACCAGATGAGGAGGAGGGAGTAGCACCACCACCACCACCACCACCGCCACCACCACCACCACCGCCGCCACCACCACCACCACCTTTGGGGCCGCAGATACAAGAAGAGGAGGATGAAGGGCCACACCAGCGCCCTCCAGTGCCGACTGCCAGCAGCAGTGTGGGGAGTCACTGGAACCCCAGCAGCCCTGCTCTGATCCCGGGGGCACCACAAGACCGCAGAGGACAGTGTAGTGCTGACTTTGCCCGCAGTCTCATACCGTTCTTGGATGACATTCCATTCGAGAGACGACTGCGGGCATGGTCAGCAATACACATTGTCCTCGATGCGTGTAGGCCCCCAAACCACCCTGGGCAGGTGTTTGATTTTTTGGAGGAGTGGCGGCTCAGCAGATCAAACATCCTGGACAGGGCCACATCCCGGGACAGGTATGTGGCGACCCAGAGGTGGTGTCCAACAATCAGGGGCCTACCAAGCCAAGGCCAACCGGCCCAGATGCCCCAGCCTACAGGCTTCCAACCACTGGGTGAGGTACTGCATGGGGCCCTGGACCTACTCAACGACCAGGGTGATGGTGCCACGTTACAGGCAAGCCCGGAGGATGCGGCAACCTACCACCAGCTGTAGATCCCTTTTTTTTTTTTGTTTATTTTTTGTTCCTGTGCATTGCACAATTTCTTTGTTATGTTATTATTTTTTTTTACAAAGTTTAAACCAAAAAAAAAAAAAAAAAAATTTCTGACATCTTTGCCATTATGGCGAAATAATACCCAGTTGACAAAAACTGCTTTGTGTCTGTCTTTTTTCAGGGAATGGATATGTAGGTTTTTTTTTGTGGGTGGGCTTAAAGTCATCATCATTAGCAAGTACTTTACGGCCCGCATGGCGCATGAAGGCACCTTGGTTATTATGTGGAAAATCATGACTGCACATACAAATGTTGCAGACAAATAAATAGTGCCTGTGTTTGTGGGGGGTTACTTAATGACTCGGTATGGCAACAACACTGGGAACACAGATGCGATAGGCTGGGACGTCTACTTGCAACAGAGTGCGTCTACGCGTTATCTCCGTAGCGTACAGTGGGACCCTTCGCCATGCTCCAGCAGGATCTTAGTACAAGCCACGTTTTCGATGCAGGCATAGGCCTGTTGCCACAAAAAAATAGCCCAAGGGGCGAGATCAACTCTATTTTGAAGTTGAGGAGGGCGCGTTACCCATACTATTTGCTTGTCCTGAAAGCATAGTACAAGCAACGTATTCGATGCAGGTATAGGCTTGTTGCCTCAAAAAATTAGCCCAAGGGGCTTGATGAACTCTGTTTAGATATAGAGGAGGGAGCGTGGCCCATAATATAGTCTTGCTTGTCCTGAGAGCATAGTACAAGCAACGTATTCGATGCAGGTATAGGCTTGTTGCCTCAAAAAATTAGCCCAAGGGGCGAGATCAACTCTATTTTGAAGTTGAGGAGGGCGCGTGGCCCATACTATTTGCTTGTCCTGAGAGCATAGTACAAGCAACGTATTCGATGCAGGTATAGGCTTGTTGCCTCAAAAAATTAGCCCAAGGGGCTTGATGAACTCTGTTTAGATATAGAGGAGGGAGCGTGGCCCATAATATAGTCTTGCTTGTCCTGAGAGCATAGTACAAGCAACGTATTCGATGCAGGTATAGGCTTGTTGCCTCAAAAAATTAGCCCAAGGGGCGAGATCAACTCTATTTTGAAGTTGAGGAGGGCGCGTGGCCCATACTATTTGCTTATCCTGAGAGCATAGTACAAGCAACGTATTCAATGCAGGTCTAGGCTTGTTGCCTCAAAAAATTAGCCCAAGGGGCGGGATCAACATTTTTAAAATTTATGCAAGGCACTTGAGCCAAACTATATGTTTTATTTCAGTTTGAGAAATGCCCACAATGCAGGCATAGGCTTGTTGCCTTAAAAAATTCAGCCGAGACTGTATTGGATTGTCTGACATAATTCAACGGTCAAAAATCATCACAAGTGCATGCATTATTAAAGTAAGATTACTGACACTGATTGTGTAGTTTTGTTGTCATGCAGCAAGTGTAGCAGGAACATTATTTATCCAATCTTCTTAGCAGAGGGACATTGTTTATCCTTTGTGTCAGAAGAGGACATAATGTTTAAACCGCACTCAGCCAAAGGTAACAAATTTGAAAATGTCCCTCTAGGTTTGGGTACTGTCGTCTGAAGGGGTTAAGAACTTTGATGATATCCAGTCCTTGTTAAACTTAATGAGAGTGAGTCTGTCGGCATTTTCTGTAGTCAGCCGTGACCTTCTATCAGTGACAATTCCCCCAGCGGCACTAAAAACACGCTCTGATGTCACACTAGCAGCTGGGCAGGCCAGCAACTCCAAGGCATACAAAGACAGCTCAGTCCAAGCGTGAAGCTTGGAAACCCAGTAATTAAAGGGTACAGAGGGGTCGGTTAAGAAGCTGGTAGTGTCACACACATACTCGTTCAACATGTTTGACAATGTTTGTCTCCTAGACAAGGGGACCGTAGGCACAATCCGTTGCAGATTGGAAGGTCTGTTGAACATCGCCCAGTTGGTGGACATCTTACCACCACCTCTTCTTGACAATGTGGCAGTTTGTGTTCGAACCAAAGGCTGCTGTGGCAAAGAGCTGCTTGTTCGTGGTATAGCGGAGTCAGATGGTGAAATTGACATTAAATTGTCAACCACCACACTTTTGAAATGATCCATCGTTAAGCCCCTTGGTGACTGCAACAGCAGCGATGGAAACTTGTCTTTGTAGCATGGGTCAAGGAATGTTGACAACCAGTAGAGGTCGCTGTCATAGATGTTAATGACGCGTGGATCCTGGGACAGACATTGAGACATGAAGTCAGACATGTGTGCTAGGCTACAAAGACTCATGTCTTCTGTGTCACCTGACTGATGAACAATAGGCATCATGGTCTCAAAATCGGTATCCGCCTCCTGCTCTTCAGCCCACCCATGCTGTACCGACATAAAACTGGGGTTGGGAGTTCCATCAGGGTGCACCTCAGTACCATGGAGAAATAAATCGTCTTCATCTTCCTCATCACTGTTTTGTTCTGCAGCCAATGTTGCCGGCTGAAATTGGCTTTGCTGGCTCTGATCCTGGATGTTAAAATGTGGATCCATAGCCCTCTGCTGTGCCCTCAATGATTCTGTTTTAAGATTCAGGAGAGAATCTTTAAGCAAACAGAGCATGGGGATGGTGAGACTAATAATGGACTCATCACCGCTGACCAGTTTTGTGCAGTAATCGAAGTTCTCTAGAACCTCGCAAAGGTCAGCGATCCAGACCCACTCCATCGTACCAATGTGTCTTGTATTACTTCCTGGGTGAGGGGCATGTTGCAGCTGATATTCCGCTATAGCCCTCTGCTGCTCATTGAACCTAGCCAACATATGGAATGTAGAATTCCATCGTGTGGGCATGTCGCAAATTAATCTGTGTTTGGGCAAATTAAATTGCTGTTGAAGGGCAGATAGACTTGCAACTGCCGTTGATGAATGTCGGAAATGTCCGCAATTTCTACGCACCTTCTCTAGTAGATCAGATAACTCTGGGTAATTTTTCAAGAATTTCTGAACTACAAGATTCAGTACGTGAGCCATGCAAGGCACGTGTTGAAGTTTACCGAGCTTTATTGCTGCAACAAGGTTTCGTCCGTTATCACTGACAACAAGACCTGCTTGTAGTTGCAGTGGGGCCAGCCACTCATCTGTCTGTTGCTTAACACCTTTCCACAGCTCGTTTGCAATGTGAGGTGTGTCACCTAGACAGATGAGCTTAAGAAGAGCCTGTTGTCGCCTGGCTGATGCAGTACTGCAAAGCTCCCAACTTTGACGTGATGTGGCGGACAAATCAGCAGTGGTCAAGGAAGTAGAAGACGCACATTGTGTTGTAGAAGTATATGAGGACGCGGACACCCGGAATGATGCTGTGCCCGCTATTCGTGGAGTTGGTAGGATCGCAGATATTCCACTATTACACTTTGGGACACTCTCGACAAGGTTGATCCAGTGAGCTGTTAGGGATATGTATCTGCCCTGTCCACAACTACTTGTCCAGGTATCAGTTGTCAGGTGAACTTTTCCGCTCACAGCATTTGTCAGTGCACGCTTCAAGTTGTTAACCACGTGCTGATGTAGCGCGGGTATGGCAGTACGTGAAAAAAAATTGCGACTGGGGACAGTGTATCGTGGTGCTGCCACAGCCAACAACTCCCTAAAAGCCTCAGTATCCACAAGCCTAAATGGCAGCATTTCTACAGCTAACAGCTTAGAAATTTGCGCTGTCATTTGTCGAGAAAAAGGGTGTGTGGATGGGTGCTTCCGCTGCCTCTCATACAGCTGTGGAACAGACAACTGGACAATTGGCGCAGACTCACAAGTCACTTGACTACTGTCATATCTCTGGTCTAACGCAGCTTGTGAGGAGATCGTATGAGTAGGAGCTGCTGCATGAACAGTAGATGGTGAAGGACGATTCGGAGGTGGCATAACGGTGTTGAGGTCAGAAGGCCCTGATGTCGAACCCTGATGGGCCAACCACTGACTTGGGTGCTTAAGAGTCATGTGTTTTCGCATACTGCTGGTGCTCGAGTTTACTTTGCCCTGGCCTCTGCTCAGCCTGGCATAGCAGATGTTACATATAACCACATTTGGTACTGATGGGCTATCTTTAAAAAATTTCCAGACAATGGATGTTCGTCCTTTAGGTTGTGGTGTAGGAACTGAAGGATGAGTCTGGCCAACACAAACTGTAGACACATTTTGGCCAACTGTTCTTAAAGTTGGGGCAACAGTTGGTACAGTTTGTGCAACAGTTGACACAATTTGGGCTACTGTTGTCACAGCTTGGATTCTGGATAAAGGAGTAAGCCTGGGTGCTTTAGGCGGTGGTACATAACCACTTTCCTCCTCCTGGCTGCTCTGTTGGCTCTGCATGTCAAGTGTCCAGGTTGGATCAGTGGTCTCATCATACACCCCCTCCTCCTCAAAGTCATCTGGATAACGTGACTGGTCAGGCTGGCCAGATGAGATGTGTGTCTCATCATCATCATCATCCTCCACCTCCTGAGACGGTCTATGGCTTTGTTGAAAGGGACGTTCTTCAGGACGAGGTGAATCCAAACTTTGTCCATAGATGGAATGTACGTCTGGTTCAAGTATCTGTTCAGGCAGTGACAAAGAAAGGTCAGGTTGTCTGAATGGCTGATAAGAACCAAATAAATCTTCCGAATGTCCAAGTTCGCGGTCTAAATTTTCCTCCGTCTGGCGATGGCTTGAGGAAATAGGAAGATTTTGTGGATTAGATGACCCCGCGTTGTCAGTAGCGGCACTTGAATATGGTGTCAAGGATGATTGTGTGCTGACAGAACCCGTGGTTGAGGTCTTGTCAGCCATCCAAGATGTTATTTGGTCTTGATCTTCCGGCCTCAAGACACGTTTCGGTTGAGTACTGGGAAATTTAGACAGCAGGAAGGTGGATCGATCAATCCTTGTCTGTCTACTTCTACCAGTGCCTTGTTGTTCACGACTGCTAGGGCCCCGACCTCGTCCCTGTCCCTTTGCAGACTGGTTTTTGGGAATTTGGTGTTTTTGGGACATTGTTGACAAATGCACAGCCACCGAGATGGAGTTAGGTGTTGATGCAGGCGTCACTTACTGGCGGGTTAAGTGTGTGCTAACACTTGACAGTGAAGCACAACACTATTCCCTGAAAAAATTAGAAAGTGCGCACAGCCACCGAGATGGAGTTTGGTGTTGCTGCAGGCGTCACTTACTGGCGGGTTAAGTGTGTGCTAACACTTGGCAGTGAAGCAGCACACTAGTCCCTTAAAAAATTAGAAAGTGCGCACAGCCACCGAGATGGAGTTTGGTGTTGCTGCAGGCGTCACTTACTGGCGGGTTAAGTGTGTGCTAACACTTGACAGTGAAGCAGCACACTATTCCCTGAAAAAATTAGAAAGTGCGCACAGCCACCGAGATGGAGATTGGTGTTGCTGCAGGCGTCACTTACTGGCGGGTTAAGTGTGTGCTAACACTTGACAGTGAAGCACCACACTAGTCCCTGAAAAAATTAGAAAGTGCGCACAGCCACCGAGATGGAGTTTGGTGTTGCTGCAGGCGTCACTTACTGGCGGGTTAAGTGTGTGCTAACACTTGGCAGTGAAGCAGCACACTATTCCCTGAAAAAATTAGAAAGTGCGCACAGCCACCGAGATGGAGTTTGGTGTTGCTGTAGGCGTCACTTACTGGCGGGTTAAGTGTGTGCTAACACTTGGCAGTGAAGCAGCACACTAGTCCCTTAAAAAATTAGAAAGTGCGCACAGCCACCGAGATGGAGTTTGGTGTTGCTGCAAGCGTCACTTACTGGCGGGTTAAGTGTGTGCTAACACTTGACAGTGAAGCACCACACTATTCCCTGAAAAAATTAGAAAGTGCGCACAGCCACCGAGATGGAGTTTGGTGTTGCTGCAGGCGTCACTTACTGGCGGGTTAAGTGTGTGCTAACACTTGGCAGTGAAGCAGCACACTATTCCCTGAAAAAAATTATTAAGTGCGCACAAGTAGTCGCACAAGTAGGTGGCGTACGTGCTATTTGCAGCTAGGAGAGCAGCAACGCACTGATCTGCCACAGACAAAATAACGCTGAAGGGGTTTTTAGGACCCAAAATCTATCAGCTGGCAAAAAATTGTAAATAGTACCTCAGCTAAGCCTCTCACTTCAGCTATTAGAACAGCTGAGTAAGCGAAGCTATGAGGTCGCTCCTGTGAACACTGTAAAGGCTGCAGCTCCCTGCTTCCCTGCCTGCCTACAGTGTCACAGTACACTGTACTCCTCTGTCCTCCTGCTAGCTCTCACAAGAGCTGTTTGGGGTTAATATAAGGAATCTTGAAGTTCCCTACACTCACTGACAATCCCTATGATCTGCTCCAGAATCTACCTCACCCTGCTCTAGCTCAGATCTTCAGAGAAATGTGCTCAAAATGGCGGTGGCAAGGCTTATATACAGCCTTGCCTGTCATCGATGACATAGCCATCACAATGGACAGCAGCCAATCATAGTAATGCCACAATGAAGAGGGCTGTGGCATTACTGAATAAGATTGGCTAACATCCTTATCCATCTTCACAAGTTTGTCTGACCTAACACGCTAGGCTGTCTCGGAAGATTTGTCGGAACATAACAGATTCTGTATTCGCGAGTCCCGAATACAGAATACAGGACTCGGATTCGTAGACTCGCTAGGAATCGCTAGGAATCGCTAAGACTCGCTCGGAATCGCTGCTTACAGCGGGTATCCGTGAAGCGGTGGGATTCTCTAAACGATTTGGGGGAGATTCAAGCTACATAGCGATGTGATATAGCGAGTCTCGCTAGTAAAAGTAGGATTGCCATTTACTTGCATTGGACTCGCTACTTTGCGAATCCTCGCTGGGAAACTCGCCGAGTAGCGAGTCCTGCGAGTCCCTTACTACTCGCCGAGTAACGAGTCCTAGCGAGTAGATTCGCCCATCACTACTTGATACAGGTTAGGGACTAAAATCCTAATCTCCTGTCACCATTACAATCAGCAGACTGGTGTAATTGCTACCTTGATACAGGTTAGGGACTAAAATCCTAATCTCCTGTGACCATTACAGTCACCAGACAGTTGGAATTACTACCTTGATACAGGTTAGGGACTAAAATCCTAATCTCCTGTCACCATTACACTACCTTGATACAGGTTAGGGACTAAAATCCTAATCTCCTGTGACCATTACAGTCACCAGACTGTTGTAATTACTACCTTGATACAGGTTAGGGACGAAAATCCTAATCTCATGTGATCTGACCAGTCACCAGACTGGTGTACGTCATACCTTGATACAGGTTGGGGCCTAAATTCCTAATCTCCTGTCACCATTACAGTCACCAGACTGGTGTAATTACTACCTTCATACAGGTTAGGGACTAAAATCCTTATCTTTTGTGATCTGAACAGTCTCCAGACTGGTGTACGTACTACCTTGATACAGGTTAGGGCCTAAAATCCTAATCTCCTGTCACCATTACAGTCACCAGACTGTTGTCGCTGTATACAAGCAAAATGCGCAAGGGCGTTGGCAAGGAACAATGAAGTGAACGTGATGGTGGTGCAGGCAGAGGCCGAGGTCGTGTGCAAGCACTAATTTCGCAACAACAAAGGGGCACATCTACTCGCTCACACGTCCTGTCCCAAATTCTTGGGGCCTACTCCAGTACACCGCTTTTGAACCAACACCTGTGTCAACAGGTTGTTACTTGGATTGCGGATAATGCTTCAAGTCAGATTGGCACCTCCACCAACACCCTGTCTTCCACACGGTCAAGCGTCAGTAGCCGTGATACTGCACCGCACATTTCCCAACCTGATCCCCCTTCCTACCACCAGGCCGAGTACACGTCCACGGACATTACTGATCCCACACTTGGACACTCGGAAGTCCAGAAGTGGGTACCCATGGGTGAGTGGAGGTACATGGCAAATTCCCATAACAAAATTTAAATTCATTTGTCATTTGTTGGTGGTGTGGTGAAGTCTGGCCCAATCCAACCCTTGTTCATCTTGATCAGAGTCAGCCTGTCAGCATTTCCAGTTGACAGGCGGGTGCGTTTATCAGTAATGATTCCACCTGCGGCACTGAAAACACGCTCGGACAAAACGCTAGCGGCAGGGCAGGCCAGGACTTCCAAGGCGTAGAGAGCCAATTCATGCCACGTGTCCAGCTTGGAGACCCAATAATTGTAAGGCACAGAGGAATCTCGCAGTACAGTTGTTCGATCTGCAAGGTACTCCTTCAGCATCTGGCCAAACTTAGCATTTCTTGTGGCACTACCCCGCACCTCAGGGGCTGTGGTACGTGAGTGGCTGAGAAAACTGTCCCACATCGTAAAGACTGTTCCACTACCTCTGGCGGATTGGACTTGTGCCCCTCTCGGCCGTATGCCTTGGTTCTCCACTGATTCCTGACCTATGCCGCTAGCGTTTTGTAAGGGGAATGATTTGCCTACTTCCGTGACTATGGCCTTCTGGAAGTGCTGCATTTTGGCTGACATCTCCTACTCATAAAGTTCTCCTTGTAGCGTGGGTCTAAGAGTGTTGCCAACCAGTACTGATTGTCGGCTAAGATGTTCTGAACTCGAGGGTCACGAGCCAGGCAGCTTACCATAAAGTCAGCCATGTGCGCCAGACTCTTAACAGCCATCACTTCAGTATCCAGACCAACACGATGACTGAACATGCTGTCCTCCTCCTCCTCCTCCTCCTCCTCCTCATCTCCCCTGTCCTCTGGCCAGCCACGCTGAATCGAGGGTATGACTGGTGTGCATGTCATATCCTCAATTTGGCCAGAGAGTTGCTCCATGTCTTCATCCTCCTCCTCCTCGTCATAGTCCTCCACTGCACGTTGTGATGAGATGAGGCTGGGCTGTGTGTTTTCACCCACACCCACTACTGTTTCTTGCTCCAAGTCATCGCGCTCGGCCTGCAATGCGTCCTCTTTGTTTTTCAGCAGAGACCGTTTTAGAAGGCAGAGTAGTGGTATGGTGACGCTAATAATGGCGTCATCGCCGCTCACCATCTTGGTGGAGTCCTCAAAGTTTTGGAGGATGGTACATAGGTCGGACATCCATCTCCACTCCTCAGGTGTTATGTCTGGAGTTTGACCCATTTCCCGACGGCTTAGGTGATGCAGGTAGTCAACAACTGCCCTCTTCTGCTCACATATCCTGACCAACATGTGCAGAGTTGAATTCCAACGGGTGGGGTCATCACACACCAGTCTGTGGGCCGGAAGACGCAAACGGCGCTGAAAGCCGGCAAGGCCGGCTGAAGCAGCAGGTGACTTGCGAAAATGTGCAGACAAACGGCGAACTTTTACCAGCAGTTCAGACAGCTCTGGGTATGACTTTAGAAACCTCTGAACCAACAGGTTGAGCATATGGCCCACGCATGGAACATGCGTCAGCTGGCCTCGCCTCAAAGCTGCCACCAGGTTCCGGCCATTGTCACACACGACCTTTCCTGGCTTTAGGTTCAGAGGTGTGAGCCAGTGATCTGCCTGCTGTTTCAGAGCTGTCCACACCTCTTCTGCATTGTGGGGTTTGTCACCTATGCAGACTAGCTTCAGCACAGCCTGTTGCCGCTTCGCAGAGGCAGTGCTGCAGTGCTTCCAGCTTGGGACTGGTGTGGAGGGTACAGTGGATGAGGATGCGCAGGAGGAGGAGGAGGAGGCTAAAGAGCATGACATTCCAGAGCTGTAGAGTGTCGGTGAAACCCTGACAGAGGTAGGGCCTGCTATCCTTGGTGTGGGAAGGACTGTGTTCCGTCCCTCGCTCAGACTGGGTCTCAGCCTCCACAATATTAACCCAGTGTTTTGTCAAGGAGATGTAGCGGCCTTGCCCTAAAGCACTTGTCCACGTGTCTGTGGTTGGGTGGACTTTGGCTGAAACAGCATTGTTCAGGGCACGTGTGATGCTGTTGGACACGTGGTTATGCAATGCGGGGACGGCACATCTGGAGAAATAGTGGCGGCTGGGGACCGAGTAACGTGGGACAGCAGCCGCCATCAGGTCGCGGAATGCTTCCATCTCCACCAGCCCTAAAGGCAACATTTCTAGCGCTAAGAGTCGCGAAATGTGAGAATTCAGGACTGTGGCATGTGGGGCGTTGGCAGCGTATTTGCGTCTGCGTTCAAAGGTTTGCTGAATGGATAATTGAACGCTGCGCTGGGACAAGGACGTGCTTGATGGTGGTGTTATTTGTGCGTGGGCAACTTCAGGTACAGGGCCGGAGGCTTGTTCGCGGCCAGCATGTACAGGGGATTGGCTCGCACGCACAACACGCGAAGACGTAGCAGTGACATCAGCAAGCACCGCTCCTCGACTCTGTTGTACTTCCCACAAAGTCGGTGTAAGGTTTTCAGTCTTTTTTGCTATATCTGTTGTTATGTTTGCATTTAGTGTATTTTGTCGGCCATCTTGTTTCCTGTCCTGTGCATTGACTTTTGCCCTCAAACAATATGGAGTCCTCAGCTTTGATGTCCCTGCCCTGTTTCTTGCCAATTGCCCTTTTAATCAGTTTCAGATGATTTACCTGTGCTCCTGAATCAGGTCTGCAATCTGTCTGTGACTTGCTCTCTGAAGCCTGGATTCACTCTGCCTGGAATCATTTATGGACACAGAATCCTCCTGTTTGCCAGCAACATCTGACAGGGAAGTAATAGACTCTGAATGCTTTCCTTGAGACTTGTACTATGCTTTAATGCTCTGATGTCCTTGGTTGTTTGCGTTGCACTCTGCAACTTACATTTACGTTTTCCTGTTGATGCAGTAACTTGTATGAAGCAATACAAGAGCTGCTTAAGAAGCGTATGTCTCATGTGTCTCATTATACCCATGCATTAGACTCTATATAGACTGTATCATATATGACAGTCGGGTGCTTGGCTGACATGTGCCTGATCATGCTGGTGGTGGTCAGGCTGCTAGTTTTCGTACCCCTGTTGATGCTGGCATGGCAGGTGTTGCAAATGGCCTTTTTAGAGTCATCTGGAGCCAACTTAAAATACTGCCAGACTCGGGAAGACCTAACATTTGCACAGGCACCTTGTGTCGTGTTGTTGTTCCGGGGAACGGTTCCCTGCCTTCTGCCTGCGGACCCGACCCTGCTTTGTACTGCCTGTTGGGATGCTGCGCCTCCCTCCCCCTGTGCACTGCTGTCCTCGCTCTGCATATACTCCTGCCAGGTTGGGTCAGCTACTGGATCATCCACCACGTCGTCTTCCTCTTCCTTGGCTAATCGCTGGATTGCTCCTCCTTCTCCTCATGTGCCACCATGATGACCGTTACAATACTTAGGCTGTTGTTTCAGGTATACCCCCAGTGGTAAATTTTTACGCCCATTCTTTTTGAATGGGCATTACAACGACAGGATACCCGCTCCTTTTCAATGGGAAAAATGTTTTGAGGCCCTCCTGCACGTCTCTATCCAGGGACAATGTGGAGCCTCCCAATTTTTGGCTGCCCTGCCAAAGGGCTATACTACAATACACCCACTTGAGGTTTACAGGCCCTACTGCATGTCTGTATGCATGGGTCATTGTTGAACCTCCCAATTTTTGGCTGCCCTGACCAAAGGGCTATACTACAATACACCCACTTGAGGGTTACAGGCCCTACTACATGTCTGAATGCATGGGTCATTGTTGAACCTCCCAATTTTTGGCTGCCCTGACCAAAAGACTATACTACAATACACCCACTTCAGGGTTACAGGCCCTACTACATGTCTGTATGCATGGGTCATTGTTGAACCTCCCAATTTTTGGCTGCCCTGACCAAAGGGCTATACTACAATACACCCACTTGAGGGTTGCAGGCCCTACTACATGTCTGAATGCATGGGTCATTATTGAACCTCCCAAATTTTGGCTGCCCTGGCCAAAGGGCTATACTACAATACACCCACTTGAGGGTTACAGGCCCTACTACATGTCTGTATGCATGGGTCATTGTTGAACCTCCCAATTTTTGGCTGCCCTGGCCAAAGGGCTATACTACAATACACCCAGTTCTTGTTTACAGGCCCTCCTGCACGTCTCTATCCAGGGACAATGAGGAGCCTCCCAATTTTTGGCTGCCCTGGCCAAAGGCCTATACTACAATACACCCACTTGAGGGTTACAGGCCCTACTACATGTCTGAATGCATGGGTCATTGTTGAACCTCCCAATTTTTGGCTGCCCTGGCCAAAGGCCTAGGCTAAAATACACCCACTTGAGGGTTACAGGCCCTACTACATGTCTGTATGCATGGGTCATTGTTGAACCTCCCAATTTTTGGCTGCCATGACCAAAGGACTATACTACAATACACCCACTTGAGGGTTACAGGCCCTACTACATGTCTGAATGCATGGGTCATTGTTGAACCTCCCAATTTTTGGCTGCCCTGGCCAAAGGGCTATACTACAATACACCCACTTGAGGGTTACAGGCCCTACTACATGTCTGTATGCATGGGTCATTGTTGAACCTCCCAATTTTTGGCTGCCCTGACCAAAGGACTATACTACAATACACCCACTTGAGGGTTACAGGCCCTACTACATGTCTGTATGCATGGGTCATTGTTGAACCTCCCAATTTTTGGCTGCCCTGGCCAAAGGGCTATACTACAATACACCCAGTTCTTGTTTACAGGCCATCCTGCATGTCTGTATCCAGGGGCATTGGTGAACCTCCCAATTTTGGACTGCCCTGGCAAAGGAAGATACTACAATAGACCCAGTACCTCAAAATGGGCACATTATTTCAAGACAGGCCTTCATGTACGTCTCTTCTCAGAGACATTGGAGTGCCGCACAATGTTTTCACGTAAAATCTTTCATGTAATCACAAAAAGTAACATACACCAGCTTTATCTCACTATTGGGTATGTGCCCTTAACACTTCCACCCTGAATATTCATTTTGGTGTCATTTTGGAAGGTTTTCTGGAGACTCCGTAAAATTGGCGTGAAACTCGGACAACATTGTTCACCGCTGTGACTTTTGAGTGAGAAATGCTTACAGGGGTCTTCCCCATGGTGTTGCCATGTCATTTCAGCACTCTTCTGAGACTTTTGTGACATTTTTAGGGTTTTTCCATGCTGCCGGCAGTCATTTCATAAAAATACTCGTGTCTCCCATAGGATAACATTGGGCTCGTTACTCGGGCCGAGTACACGAGTATCTCGGGATGCTCGGCCCGAGCTTCGAGCACCCGAGCATTTTAGTACTCGCTCATCACTAATCATTGCCTCTGTCAATGCCCCATATAGGAAAGTCCAAACCATCGCTTTAATGAACCATTGTGATATCTTTAATATGGTACGGTCAGATCCGCAATTCAGCCCCAACATTTAAAAGCCCATGTTGTCCCCCATGACTTCCCCAGATGAGAGGGTCGAATCCTAATATTACCCTGACTGGAGGAAATGAAGATTTTCTACAAGACATACTGTATATTACTAGCAATACTGCTGTAAATAATACCCCTACACCGTACGTGTATGTAGGATTTCCTAACTCCAAGGTAACATCAGCTGCACCACAACCAATGTGGCGAATTTAATTATATTCACCAAATGTACGAGTGGGAATCTGTATGTAGGGGAAACAGGACAGAAATTAAGAACTAGAATTAATTATCATCGCCACACAATAAAAGAAAGAAGGACAGATCTACCTGTACCTAAACACATCTGTAGCCCTGATCACACCACAATGGATATGAAAATACTATTTCTGAAAGCTAACTTCAGATCACAAACAATCAGGAGAATCTGGATATATAAACTGATGTTGACATTTTCACACATTCAGAGGAGGAATAAATGTGTCACGTGGATTTATGTCTTTCTACATCAATTGAGGAATCTTTGAGTCTCAGACCAACCACTAATCAAAGGACAATAAAACTATCTGTGCCTTTTATCTCTGAACTCTGATTTTACTGACCCTGCTGCTCTTCTCCCCTCCCACGACTGACCACTATATTCTGCTTCACATCACCTGTCTTATTTACTGCATTATCCAGCCCTGCATTTGTATATATGCGTGTGTTCAGTATTTGTGTCATTATGAGCTGATGAAGAGAGCTTAGAGCTAGAAAGCTTGCTTCACTTACCATCTTTTCAGTTCGCCATTGAAAAGTATCAACCACTGAGGACTCTCAGAGTTTAATATTTTTATTTCTCACCTCTTCCAATGCAGAGCTGCAGAGGTTTACATAGTCGTCACATGCAATTTGTGCACTTAGTCACATGCAGTTGAGGTAATGTTACTGATTCTCTTGAAGCTCAGTGAAAAACTACAGACTCTGCTTCATGCAGAAAGGCAGGAAGAGACGTTAGTCAGCTCTTGAGCGTAAGTATGAAAATCAACATGACAGCCATTGGGAACAAGCAAAGAGAAATCCTGATAGTGAGTACAGTACAAACTGTCAGGTTTTGTCACACTACAGTGACTGTCAAAATCATTCTCTAGCACACACTAATACTGACATAGGCTGGGGTCACACTACTGTTAATAGCTGCTTTTACCATTCTGCGCTTAATACTTAGAAATTTTCTCCGGAAGTGCATACAGTTAAGGCTATGCGCTTCTTGAGAACGCTGCCCCATAGCAACCCGCAGTGTACTTTGACAGCGGCCGCACACAGAGCTGATGGGCGGCCGCTTTTCAGGAGCGCACAGGAAGCACTGTGTGCAGATGCTGTCAAGGTACACTGCGGGTTGCTATGGGGCAGCGTTCTCCAGAAGCGCATAGCGTTAACAGTATGCGCTTCTGGAGAAAATTTCTAAGTATTAAGTATAGCCCAGTAAAGGCAGCTATTAACAGTAATGTGACCCCAGCCATATAGAGTGAAAAACATAACTAGGTAACCAGAACCAAAGGTGGTGTATGAATCCAGCACCAGAACCACTGTCGGCACATGAAGACATCACTAGAGCCACTATTTGTACATGAATGTATCACAAGAACTAGTCAGTACATGAATACATAACCAGAACCACCATCAATACAAGAATAAGGTAAGGAGAGAGGTGATCATTGAATACCGAGGACGGAGGAGACGGACAGTCACTGAATACTAATGGGATTTACATTTCCCTTTTCTCCAATTATTTTGCATTTTGTTAATTAATACATTGATTAAAAAAAAACTATCACTTCTAGCTTTCACAACATTCTGACTGTAGCATTTTTCTGGCTCAGGTCTGTATTTCTAGGACAGGATCTATAGACGATCTCTCCCCGTGTCACAGGACAGTTCCTGGTCATTGTCTTGGTCACCAGGCGCCTTTGTTGGCTCAGACAAACAATGACAGTAAAATGTTGTCACAAGACTAGAAAGTCCCATCTGTGATGGGAGCGGCGAGTCCATAATGTAGATGGAGAAATGAATCTTAATTGTCGTGATTTATCTGCAGAGCAAAATTTTCCTTAAAGAAATAGCACCTCTTCTTCTACTGGTTCACGACCCTTTCTCAGAATAAGGCTACTTTCACACTAGCAGTTGTTCTGCATGTGTGTGGCATGCAGACGCAAACGCAGTGCCGAACACAGTCATCCGGACAGCAGTGCGTTGTCATAAGGGCTAATGTATGATTTGTACGTTTGCAGAGGCTTGTGTACAAATCATATGTCGAGCCCCAGGCCCTGGGGTACTCGGGTGTCAGGCTCGGTGGGAGTTTTCACGGGGGATGTCATGGGTGGCAGCGCCTGAGCCCGTGGCCTGGGTTACACTTCAATAAGGGAGTGTATGTACAGGGGATTTGAGTTATTGTCACGTGACACCACCTGTAGTACCTGGTGAGAGGCCACCAGCGCCGCTGCAGTCCTCCAGAGGGTGATGGAAATGAGGCTTGGGTAGTAAAGCTCCCAACAGGTGTAGCTGGGCCTCCGGGGCAGCGTAGTGTGAAGGGGCAGCTTGAAGTGGAACTTGAGGTCAGGATAGGGAGTGATGGAGCAGTCTATAGGGGCACCTGGAGCGGAGAGGAATGACGCACACACACACACTGAAGAAAGTCTCTTTTACCTTTTTACTGGTGGTTTAGCAGGTAAAGACATCCAGGGCACTGTCGGGTGACCAGGTGCACAGTGAGCTTCCACAGCAAGTGGGTATAATGCCTCCTCAGCTTCTCTGTGGTTACTGAAGCCCAGCCTGCATGCAGCTAGACCGGCCTCCTCTCTCCTCTGGTCCTCTCCCTCCTCCTGCGCGGTCCACGGATTACCCTGTCTAATCACTGCTGTGCTATTCTACACTGCGGTGTCTGGCTCCCTTTTGCTGGGTATGCAGGGGGACCAGGTGACTAAAGTCTCCATGGTGTGACGGGGTTTTCTGTAGTCTTGAAGTATTCCTGCAGGTGCGGACCCCCGAAGTCCGGTACTTCTTGGACGAACCTCCACCGGTTCCTCACTCCCTTGGCTCTGCTCCTTGCCTTTTTTCCCCACTCCTAGGCTTGGCTGGACGACAGAAGGGCCACTCCGGGTCACTGGTTCAGGCCTAACCGCGGCACCGATCACCAAGACGTATTCGCAGCTCTCCTAGCGTCTGCACACTCTAACTCCTCCCCCAGCAGCAGTATTTATAGGGGATCTCACCTAAAGTTAGTGAGTTGAGCTCCCCCTACTGTGCCGGGGTGGAAGGTGTTTCATGTAGTAGATACCTGCTGTGGAAACCCAGCTGTGCATTAGGGAAGGCTGTGGCTACCTGCGTGAGCAGGGCGCCACATACCCAACCAAGGTAATATCAGTACTCCTGGACTGAGTATTTTTGTTCTGGAACAAAAGGGATAACAATAATTAACAACAATAATAATAACAACGTGTAACATATTTACAAAGTCTCAAAATATAAAAATTTACAAAAACCACTGAAAAAGATTGGAAAAATTGAAAACAGGTAAGTCCATACGGTGCTAGTCCATTCACTCAGGCTTTGAAAAAGAAAAGAAGTTGGTTAGGGAATGATATGGGGTCGTCCTAATTTTCTTACACCCATACATGTGGCAGAACTCTTGGAAGATCTCTGCTTTGAAAGCTGAACCTTGGTCTGTTAGGATTTATTCAGGATAACCTAATGGTCTGCAGAATACGTTTTGGAATGTTCTGGCAGCGGTGGCAGCTGTCAAATCTTTTACAGGGGCAATCATCAGGAACCTCGAGTAGTGGTCTACCATGGTCAACGCGTATGTGTAGCCAGATCTACTTGGAGTTAGTTTTACGTGGTCCAGGGCTACTATTTCCAGGGCTGCTTCGTCACTATAAGCTAGAGCGGTGCTTTCTGGCTCTGTAAGTCCTTTCTTCTAAGGCTGCAGGGTCCACAGTTCTTACACCACCTCTCAATGGATCCACGCATGCTGATTAAAAAAAACTATCTTTCAGTAGCATTTCCAGCTTCTTCCATCCAAAATGACCAGTCTGGTTGTGGTAGGCGTTTAAGACCATCTGGACTTCTGACTTTGGCAGGATGATTTGCCAGACCATCTCATGGGTCCTGGGGTTGATGTGCCTCCTGCACAGCTTCTCCTGGTAAATGAATAGCTTACTCCGCTCGCTCCACAGATGTTTGACTTCTGATTGGGGATTTTCTGGCAGCTTTGCTGACTCCTGGGTTATCAGCTGCTTTACCAAACTGACAGCCGGGTCATTGTCTTGCACTTCCTTCCAACCGAAGTGGGGCAACGGGTTCCCCATTCTTGCAGGAGGGTCTTTACAGTTTTGCTGGCACTGAGTTACTCATAATTGATGGAATGCAGGTAACTTCACTACTACTAGCTCGTCTTCATCTACGCCCACGTCTGATGATGTATTCTGGACAAGGCATCCACGTTTCCATTCTGGTGCCCAGCCCGGTACTTGATGGTGAACTGATACTTGGACAATCTGGCCATCCATCTCTGCTCCATGGCTCCCAACTTTGCAGTCTCCAGGTGGGTCAGCGGATTGTTATCCGTGTAGGCTGTAAACTTGCTAGACGCTAGGTAGTGTTTAAACCTTTCTGTGATGGCCCAGACCAAGGCCAGGAATTCCAGATTGAAGGAACTGTAGTTCTCTGGGCTCCTCTCTGTGGGGTGCAGCTTCCTACTGGCATAGGCGATCACCCTTTCTTTGCCCTCGTGCCTCTGAGAAAGAACGTCTCCTAGTCCCACATTGCTGGCATCTGTGTACAGCAGGAATGGCAGGTTGTAGTCCGGGTAAGCAAGGATTTCTTCACCTGTCAGGGCATCCTTCATCGTCTGGAATGATTCTTCTTGTTCCTTGCCCCACTCCCAAGGAGAATTCTTAGACTTGCCCTTCTTGGGCTGGCCGACTAAGAGGTTTTGCAGGGGAGCAGCCTTCTTGGTATACTCCTTTATGAACCTCCTTTAGTAACCCACCAGTCCCAGGAATTGACGTACTTTCCTCAGGGTCTTGGGTTCTGGCCACTCCTTGATAGCTGTCACCTTGTCTGGATCGGGGGCCACGCCTTCGGCACTGACTATCTGTCCCAGGTACTGCACTCTTGGCTTTAACAGGTGGCATTTGGATGGTTTCAGCTTCATCCCGTATTTGGCCAGAGCTTCAAACACCTCTGCTAGATGGGTGATGTGCTCCTCGTAGGTCTTAGAGTATACATTCACGTCAGCCAGGTAGAGCAGTACCATCTCGAAGTTCTTATGCAATACATAATCCGAATGGCATGCTGTTAAATTCACATAAGCCCATAAGTGTTGTGAATGCCGTCTTCTCGCGGTCTTCCTCGGCTACAGACACCTACCAATACCCACTAGTGAGATCTAAGGTGGAAAAGTAATTGGCAGACTTCAACGCAGCTAAGGATTCCTCTATACGAGGTAACGGGTAAGCATCCTTGTGTGTTATGCACTTTATTTGCCTATAGTCTACACACATTGTCACACTGCCATCCTTCTTCCTGACTAGGACTGATGGGGCTGCCCAGGGACTACAGCCATCTCGTATAACCCCTGCGTCCTTCATGTCCTGTAGCATTTCTTTGGCTTTTTGATAATGTGCAGGTGGAATAGGCCTGTACCGCTCTTTGATTGGTGGATGTGTACCTGTGGGGATGTGATGTTGTACCCCTTTTATCCTACCAAAGTCAAGTGGATGCTTACTAAAGACTTGTTCAAATTCTTGGACTACCCGGTACACACCTGGCTTTTCATACACAGGAGTGGTGTCAGTTCCGACATGGAGTTGCTGGCACCAGTCCTCCAGTGGCCCTGTTGTATTATCAGGTTTTGCCCCTTTGGCATGGTGTAAGGGTCCCACTGCTTGGATCTCGTTATTGGTTACTGTGTACAACTTAGCAATGTTTGTATACCTGGGTAACTTAACCTCTTCACTGCCACAGTTTAAGATGCAAACTGGTACTCTCCCATTGTGTACATCAACCACCCCCCTGGCTGTCAAGAGTGTAGGTCTGTGCTCTGTGCTGATGGGCTCCACTAACGCTTGATAGTCCTGCCCTCTCAGGCCTATAGCTGCTCGACACCAAATCATCATTTCACTCATTGGGGGAATCACAATAGGAAACGGGTCTGTCACCCGTGCAGTACCAATTTCGACACCTGTAATGGCCACTTTACACACGGCTACATTTCTAGCTTATCCACAGGTAACTTACTGGCTGCAGTGAAATCATGGAGACATTATTCCATTTGTACACAGCAACAAGATAGAACCATGTCTCCATGATTTCACTGCAGCCAGTAAGTTACCTGTGGATAAGCTAGAAATGTAGCCGCGTGTAAAGTGGCCATAATGGTTACCTGTCGATGGTGTAGGATGGCTCTTATTTCATGTTGAAGGACCTTCCTCTGACCAGGTTTGGCAGTATCTGCAATCTATTGAAGCAAAGACAAAACTTCTCCCATGCAATTGCTAACAACATTTGTACCAAGTATTATATACGGGTCATTTGCATTACTTGCTTCTGCTACTACTACGACCCCTTGGTTTTTTCAATTGTGGCGCCCCTGCGACCTGGAGGCCACAAGGGGAACTGCAGCCAGGCAGAAACGTAGACAGTTTGTGCACCAAACACCTTCACAGCACACACACCCACAGGAGCACAACACCCAACCCGGAGCCCGGGACTCTAGGCGGGCAAGGGGTAGGGGGGTTTAGAGGAAAGTGGGTGGGAAGGTAGGTCAGGTGGTAGACCAGTACAAAAGGAAGGAAAAAGGAGGAGTTAGCCAGTAGGCCGGAGTAGGCTGAAAGGCAAAGACAAGAGCAAACAGAGAGTGACACTCCCCGGTGTGATAGGGCTCCCTGGAGACGCAGAATCCACAGCGACACAGATCCATGGAGAGAAAGCCCGCTCCATAGCCTGCAGCCCACGGGAAAATGAGGAAAGAGATCGGACTGATACCACTGGGTCCGAGGAGTACGACAGCGTAGACTGGCTGCAGGAGGGAAAGGTTTCCCTGGAAGTATCTGGAAGTCACACGGGTTGGAAAGAGCCGGTGATCCCTTGCAAGATAGGGACACCCAAGCAAGGCTAGAACCAGAGTGTCGGCTCTGAGGGGGACTGCTGCTACACGCCGGCTCCCCAGACAAACTGGCGGGGAACACAGATTCCAGATCTGTGTTCCTACTACATGGTTGAAGGCTCAGCAACATCCAGGAGTACCCGGCTTGCTACCATACAATCCGCTAGGAAGAACAGAGAGAATAAGCCTGAAAGGTTAATAGAAGGCTTGAGGGTCTCAGAGCGACAGCCTGGCTGCAGAGGGTTCAAGTGTCCGGAGTTAACTGAATTGTGAACTGAACTGTTGTGAACTGGTTGAACTGTGAAGAACTTGTGAGTAAACCCGGTGAACCCTGCTTCAGTCTCCCGTGTCTGATTCCAGGTATACAGGACTGTATTGCACCTTTTTACCCTGTCAGGAGCAGCCCGACCCGCGGCGGGCTCATCAAACCTGCTGCAGCATCCATCCATCCTCCTGACAGAAGTACACTGCATCGGTGGTCCCTCTAATGACCACAACCCGTGGGTGGCGTCACGACAAACTATCTCCCCTGTAAATATTCCCTTTTACTTACGGGACACGGTCCGGACCAAGACCACCGTGATCTCCCCAGCAGTACCCCGGTCCGGTACCGAGTACCCCGTCCCAGAGGGCTCCACACAATTCCACCCTCCCCTCCTTTATTGGTACTTCCCTAACCCCTATTACGGCAATTGGTTCACCATTAGATGCGTTGAGGGTGAAGTCTATTGCAGGCTGTTTCACTTCTGCATCAGCCCAGTACTTCTTATAAAGGATATAGGGGATGGTGGTCACCTGTGACCCGGTGTCCAGCAGTGCAGGTGTCGGGATGCAATCTAGTACAATGGACAGGAACGGACTCTGTCCGCTGAAGGTGGTTGGGCCCTGTTGAGTTACTCCTGAGGTTTGGCCCCGGCCCCCAGGGTCTGCCCGTTTAAAGGACAGCTCCTGGTGATGTGGCCGGTTCGGTTACAGCGGCGGCAGATGGGCTCCCCAGTGGAGCTGTAGCGGTCGGTGGTTCTCCCTCGATACGCTGTGGCTTGCTTCGCTCTCATCCAGGGTACATCCTCCGGACTGTCAACAAGTTGAATCAGCGGTTGAGGTAGGTGTTGTGGTTTTGGCGTGGGCTGTGGTCCCTGCTGCAGCTGTAGAGCTTCCATCACCTTAGTTATGTTTTTGCTCATCTGGCGCATTTCAGCACGCATCTCGCCCGAATAGTAGCGGACTCGGGGTACTCGCTACTCGCCGAGTTTCCTTAGGAATTACTCGGGGGTAGCGAGTCCCTGTACTTTTGCAGTGTATCTATACAGATACACTACAAAAGTACCCTAAAAGTTAATCTAAGGGGTTAAAAACAATAAACATTCATACTCACCTTCTGTGGGGCCTGTACCTTATGTACCGGGACCGGTACCGAAGACCTCCGGACGTCACAAGACCTCAGATCACCGGGAGAAGATGGGCTGAAGGACCTGTGAGATTTCAGCCAATCAGCATGCGGCAGAGCAGGCACATGGGTTTGTCACGTGGCCGCATTGCCAGCCAATCAGATTGCAAGATCACTCATTGGCTGGCAGTGCGGCCACATGACAAACCCATGTGACCGCAGCAGACCAGGACTCACTCTCTTTCTCTGCTGCGCCAGTTAACTGTCCGAGTACCACAGTAGCGCGCTGCTGACCGGTCATCACATACATGTCCAAGACACTAGTGATTTTTCTCTTAAAAGCATCCAACGTATCAGGGCGACCATCACACTGGGGCAACCACTTGACCCCGGGATGTATGGGAGTGAGATCGGCATGATCGGGGCGACTGCGCCCGGTGCGCCGGTGGCGCTGGTAGTGCTACTGGAGGCAGCCATGGTCGCTTCAGGGTAATTCCTGGGGTCAGCGAACGTACTGTCGTCGTCGCTGGAGGAGGCCGACATACTGGAGGACCCCCTAGTGAATTACAGCCAGTTAAACAGTTCGGGACTTTCCGGACTAGGCCGCGGCACTCAGGAATGCTCGGCTGAGTGGGGGGCAGGCTTCAGTTTCGCGCTCTACGGGCCGACACGCCCCCTTTCTTCCCATTCTTCAGCACAGTAATGGCGGTGTAGTTTTAATAGTCACTCAATACAGTTGAAATCACGGCACACAGTACCCGGTAATACCAGGAACGAAATCCTGTTCGTGAACGCCAGAAAGATATGTCGAGCCCCAGGCCCTGGGATACTCAGGTAACAAGCTCGGAGGGTGCTTTCACGGGGGATGTCACGAGTGGTAGCGCCTGAGCCCGTGGCCTGGGTGACACTTCAATAAGGGAGTGTATGTACAGGGGATTAGAGTTATTGTCACGTGACGCCACCTGTAGTACCTGGTGAGAGGCCACCAGCGCCACTGCAGTCCTCCAGAGGGTAATGCGACTAGGGTAGTAAAGCTCCCTACAGGTGGAGCTGGGCCTCCAAGGCAGCGTAGTGTGTAGGGGCAGCTTGAAGTGGAACTTGAGGTCAGGATAGGGAGTGATGGAGCAGTCTATAAGAGCACCGGGAGCGGAGAGGAATGACGCACACACACTGTAGAAAGTCTCTTTTACCTTTTTACTGGTGGTATTAGCAGGTAAAGACGTCCAGGGCACTGTCGGGTATTGCACCCGTAAAAGAGGTGTAATTTTCCCCAGCTGCAGGTGGACCCTAGGTTGGTGGGTGGGACCCATTCCAGCACTCCCACATTAGAATAGAGGTGGGAGGTTACCCGGGAGGGAGATATATTCACCTCTAGGGGGAACAAAGAGTAGTGAGAGAGAGAGTTAGTGAGTGAAACTGTTCATCACACAGTCGGGACGGTTGGAAAAGAGTGTGGAGCGAGGCGGAAAGTCGACCCGGACAGATCTACGCTGATCCGGAGGGAAGGAGAAAGAGGATCCTGAGGGAATCCTGAGAGAGGGTGCCTGACGAGCGGAGTCAGGACCCTAGAGAGAAAGGGAGAGCCCCAGCGTGGGGCGACCATACTCCAGGGAATTATCCAGTCCACCACGGGAACGCCGGGCCAGAGGAAACGGACGAAGTCTAGCTTTGCAGTCGTCAACCGGCTGCTGTGGTTTGTTTTGTCGCCACAGCACCCTGCCAGATGGAGCGGTCTGCCTGCTTCCTCACCACGAGGGAGGGGAGCCCCAAGTCTACCTGTAAGGAGCCATTCGGTATAGACTCATCCTAGGCGGGGAAGAAAGGGCACAGGTTCGTCAACTAAGGTTTACAAAGGGTTCCATTATACCACCTGGGATCCAATTGCAGCCACCCATAGAGCTACCTGTTTGACTAACAACTTACTGAACTGTGGACTCTGTATTTTGCTGCTGAACGTTTACAGTAAAGTACCCGGGAGAAAGTGGCTTTGCCTTGTTGTGAGGTTATCTTCATCAACCTGTTTCCTTGCAGTAACGCTGCCCCGGAGGACCAGCTCTACCTGTAGGGAGCTTTGCCAACCCAGCCGCATTACCATCGACCTCCGGAAGACTATGACAGCGCTGGTGACCCATCACCAGGTACTACAGGTGGTGTCACGTGAACAACAACAAACTCTTAACCCCTGTACATAACCCCTTATTGAAGTGTCACCCAGCCCATGGGCTCAGGCGCTGCAACCCGTGACATGCCCCGTGAGAACGCCCACCGAGCCTGATACCCGTGTACCTCAGGGCCTGGGGCTCGACACTTCCACAGCAAGTGGGTATAAGACCTCCTCAGCTTCTCTGCGGTTACTGAAGCCCTGTCTGCATGCAGCCAGACTGGCCTCCTCACTCTCTCGGGTCTTCTCTCTCTCCTCCTGCGTGGTCCACGGGTTACCCTCTGTGATCACTGCTGTGCTGTTCTACACTGCGGTGTCTGGCTCCCTTTTGCTGGGTATGCAGGGGACCGGGTGAAAAAAGTCTCCACGGTGAGACGGGATTTTCTGCAGTCTTGAAGTATTCCTGCAGGTGCAGACCCCCGAAGTCCGGTACTTCTTGGGCGAACCTCCACCGTTTCCTCACTCCCTTGGCTCTGCTCCTTGCCTTCTGTCCCCACTCCTAGGCTTGGCTGGACGGCAGAAGGGCCACTCCGGGTCACTGGTTCGGGCCTAACCGTGGCACCGATCACTAGGACGTCTTCGCAGCTCTCCTAGCGTCTGCACACTCTAACTCCTCCCCCAGCAGCAGTATTTATAGGGGATCTCACCTAAAGTCCAGTATGCGCTTCTGGAGAAAATTTCTAAGTATTAAGTATAGCCCAGTAAAGGCAGCTATTAACAGTAGTGTGACCCCAGCCATATAGAGTGAAAAACATAACTAGGTAACCAGAACCAAAGGGGTGTATGAATCCAGCACCAGAACCACTGTCGGCACATGAAGACATTACTAGAGCCACTATTTGTACATGAATGTATCACAAGAACTAGTCAGTACATGAATACATAACCAGAACCACCATCAATACAAGAATAAGGTAAGGAGAGAGGTGATCATTGAATACCGAGGACGGAGGAGACGGACAGTCACTGAATACTAATGGGATTTACATTTCCCTTTTCTTCAATTATTTTGCATTTTGTTAATTAATAGATTGATTAAAAAAAACTATCACTTCTAGCTTTCACAACATTCTGACTGTAGCATTTTTCTGGCTCAGTTCTGTAATTCTAGGACAGGATCTATAGACGATCTCTCCCCGTGTCACAGGACAGTTCCTGGTCATTGTCTTGGTCACCAGGCGCCTTTGTTGGCTCAGACAAACAATGACAGTAAAATGTTGTCACAAGACTAGAAAGTCCCATCTGTGATGGGAGCGGCGAGTCCATAATGTAGATGGAGAAATGAATCTTAATTGTCATGATTTATCTGCAGAGCAAAATTTTCCTTAAAGAAATAGCACCTCTTCTTCTACTGGTTCACGACCCTTTCTCAGAATAAGGCTACTTTCACACTAGCAGTTGTTCTGCATGTGTGTGGCATGCAGACGCAAACGCAGTGCCGAACACAGTCATCCGGACAGCAGTGCGTTGTCATAAGGGCTAATGTATGATTTGTACGTTTGCAGAGGCTTGTGTATAAATCATATGTCGAGCCCCAGGCCCTGGGGTACTCGGGTGTCAGGCTCGGTGGGAGTTTTCACAGGGGATGTCATGGTTGCAGCGCCTGAGCCCGTGGCCTGGGTTACACTTCAATAAGGGAGTGTATGTACAGGGGATTTGAGTTATTGTCACGTGACACCACCTGTAGTACCTGGTGAGAGGCCACCAGCGCCGCTGCAGTCCTCCAGAGGGTGATGGAAATGAGGCTTGGGTAGTAAAGCTCCCAACATGTGTAGCTGGGCCTCCGGGGCAGCGTAGTGTGAAGGGGCAGCTTGAAGTGGAACTTGAGGTCATTATAGGGAGTGATGGAGCAGTGTATAGGGGCACCGGGAGCGGAGAGGAATGACGCACACACACACTGAAGAAAGTCTCTTTTACCTTTTTACTGGTGGTTTAGCAGGTAAAGACATCCAGGGCACTGTCGGGTGACCAGGTGCACAGTGAGCTTCCACAGCAAGTGGGTGTAATGTTGTTATATCTTCTGTAGTTTGCTTGTGTCTCCCCTGTTTGTGTTCTGCCTAGTAACAGTGATGTAAGATAGAGGAGGAGCTGTGGCAGGAGAAGGGGGAGCTGGAAAGGGAAGAGATTCATTAAAGTATGGCCGCTCGACTGAGCAGTTCAGCATATCTGTGTGTGCTTCTGGATCTATCGTCATCTGCACTACAACACTACAATTGGCGACGAGGAAGCGTTCATTCATCAGCTAAAGGTATTTCAGTGCCACAAGACCATCAGTGCTCACCATGGCCTGTCTACCTGCATTCCCAGCTTTTGATGTGCATCAGTCCCAAGCAAACCTAGCAGCATGTTGGGATAAATGGCTGAAGCGCTTTGAGATATTTCTGCAAGCCATGAACATAACTGATGATACAAGATGGAAAGCCATGTTATTACACTATGCAGGGGAGCAAGTCTATGATATCTTCACTACTCTGCCTAACACAGGGGAGGACAAGGACTATGAGCTCACCAAAGCAGCATTGAGCAAACACTTCTCCCCACACAGAAATGCAGCATTTGAAATCTTCAAGTTTAGACAATCAAAGCAATCAGCCACAGAAAGCATTGATGAATATCATGTCCGGCTACGGCACCTTGCAGCTTACTGTGAGTTTACAGACGTAGACAAAGAAATCCAAATGCAGATATTACAAGGATGTGTTTCTTCAAAGTTAAGAAGACAAGCACTCAGAGACCCTACTATGACCCTTGCAAAACTATTAGACACAGCACGTATAAATGATACTGCAGAGACACAGGCAAAACTCATAGAGGGCAGTGAGCCAGAAGCACCATCTTCTATAGCAAAGCTTACACAGAAACCACAAGTACAGGCGGCCACTTGTTACAACTGCGGTGGGTCATATCCTCACCAGAATGTTTGTCCAGCAAAGGGCACAACCTGCCATAATTGTGGAAAACAAAACCATTTTGCAAAAGTGTGCAGATCTACACCGCAGCAATCTGCTCGTCCCACAGTACAGTCCAGGTCACAGAAGGTCCAAGCATTGCAGCTTAATGACGAGGCTCAAAGCACTCACTTATTCTCAGTGACTGAGGAAAGATCTCGGGCGGTGCACATGATTAACAATCCAAAACGAGTCATCCTCATAAACGGCAATCCAGTGGAAGCCCTGGTGGACACAGGGGCTTCAGTCAATGTCATCAGTCATACAATCTATAATCAGCTCCTGAACAGACCTGCTCTACAAAATACCAGCCTACAGATTTTCCCTTATGGTTCCACAGCTGCGTTGCCCCTGTGTGGCAAATTTCAGTCAGAACTCACAGCTGAGGGGAAATCCATCACGGACACTTTTTACGTAGTGGAGTGCTCTGCAGATACGCTTCTCAGCTGCAGCAGCGCAGTGTCTCTAGGCCTGGTGAACCTGGTCAACATCATTACAGGTTCTTCAGTCCCACATATTATGCAGAGGTACCCCAGTCTCTTTAAAGGCCTTGGTAAGCTAAAAGACGTTCAGATAAAGTTACATATTGATCAGTCTATACAGCCCTCCATCCAACCTCACAGGCGCATTCCCTTTCATGTCCGCAAACTTGTGGAGCAAGAATTGCAAGACCTGGAGGCATCTGATGTTATTGAACGGGTTGAAGGCCCAACTCCCTGGGTCTCGCCAATCGTTGTTGCACCTAAACCAAAACAGCCTGGTAAAATACGGCTTTGTGTGGATATGCGGCATGCCAATCTAGCTATTCAAAGAGAAAGGCACATCACGCCTACTATTGATGACATTCTCACAGATCTGAATGGTGCAAAGGTGTTTTCAAAAATTGATCTAAAATCCGGCTATCATCAACTTGAGTTGCATCCAGACTCCAGGTACATCACAACGTTTAGTACTCATATGGGCCTGCGTAGGTTCAAGAGGTTGAACTTTGGTATCTCATCAGCCGCAGAAATTTTTCAAAATGTTATCAGTCAGGTTCTGTCTGGAATAGCGGGAGTCCTCAACGTCAGTGATGACATTCTCATATACGGGACAACCCAAGAAGAACATGACAGTCACCTTGAGCAAGTGTTTCAGAGACTGCAAGCCTGCAATCTAACTGTCAATCCATCTAAATGTGAGTTCAACCAAACGTCATTAACTTTTTTTGGATACATCTTTTCAGGACAAGGTTGTCAGCAGATCCTCAGAAAGTCACTGCCATCAAATCTGCTGGTCAACCTCAAAATGCCTCAGAGGTTCGCAGTTTTCTAGGACTGGTCACATACTGTGGACGATTCATACCCGACCTAGCCACTATTTCTGAACCCCTGAGACAACTCACAAAGAAAGATATTCCTTGGTCATGGGGTACTGAGCATCAAGCATCGTTTGACGCGTTGAAGTCCAGCCTAACTGGTGACACTGTCATGGCTTACTTTGACCCATTAAAGTCCACAGAACTGATTGTAGACGCTAGCCCGGTAGGCCTGGGTGCAATTCTCACACAAGTGTCCAACAATGGCAACATTTCTACAATTTCCTACGCAAGCAAGAAATTAACAGATACAGAACAGCGCTACTCACAAACTGAAAGGGAAGCTCTTGCAGTAGTGTGGGGATGCCTCCACTTTCATCTGTACCTCTTCGGACACAAGTTCACAGTCATAAGTGACCACAAACCGCTTGTTCCCATTTTCAACAAACACTCTTCCAAACCCCCTCCACAAATTGAACGCTGGTTGCTCCGCTTACAGAACTACCATCTTCAACTGAGATATGAGGCAGGAGCTGGAAACCCGGCGGACTATTTCTCAAGACACCCAATACCACAACCTACTAAGGACAACATTCCAGCAACTATTCTAGCGGAGGAACATGTAAATTTCGTTGCTGCACATTCAGTGCCAAGAGCTATGACCATGGAGGAAATACAACAGGCGGTGGACTCTGATCCCCAACTTCAGTTGGTTATAGACTCTGTTCGGTCTAAGAAATGGAGCTGTTTTCTTGCTGAGGCTCGCCTTCAACCACCAGATCGAGTAGGTTACTTGGAGGCTTTCTTTAATGCACGACATTCACTCTCAGTGTCGGACTCAAATCTGCTGTTGCGTGACAGTCGCCTGGTGATACCTCAGAAACTGGAGGACCGTGTACTTGATCTGGCCCACGAGGCTCATCAAGGGGTGGTAAAAACAAAGCAACTACTTCGAGAAAAAGTATGGTTTCCAGGACTGGACAAAAGAGTAGAGGCATTGATCCAAACATGCATTCCTTGTCAAGCAACTATAGTTGACCATAGGCGTGCACCTCTACAAATGACACCCCTGCCAAAGAGCCCATGGACTGCTGTCAGTGTTGATTTTTGTGTTTTACCGGACCGCACCTACCTGTTGGTGGTCATGGATGACTATTCTCGGTTTCCAGTCATTGAACATGTTTCGACAACATCGGCCAGGGCAGTTATACCACAATTAGACAAGATTTTCTCGGCTTATGGCATACCCGAGACAGTGAAGACGGACAATGGTCCTCCATTCAATAGCACAGACTTTCAGTCATTGGCAACTTATCTTGGCTTCTCCCACAGGAAAGTAACTCCGTACTGGCCTCAAGCCAATGGAGAAGTGGAACGATTCATGCAATCAATCAACAAGACCCTGAGGATTGCTACCATGGAGCACAAGGACTCGCAACAAGAATTACATAGATTCCTAAGACAGTACAGAGCCACACCACACTCCACTACTGGGATACCACCAGCAACGGCATTGTTCGGCAGGCCCTTGCGCGTCAAAATCCCATGCATTCCGTCAGTTCCTGTCCAAACCCCAATTGCTATTAATGATTCCGTCTCTAAGAGTAAAATGAAGCAGTATGCAGAAAAAAGTAGCCGCCGTTACAAGCATCCAGAAATAAAGGTGGGTGATTGGGTTCTGGTAAAGAGACTGAGACCTAGCAACAAGTTTGCATCGCCATACTATCCCGAGCCCTTTCAGGCCACACAGATCAGAGGCACCATGATTACTGCTAAAAACCAAAATCATCAGGTCACTAGAAATGTGTCCCATTTTAAAAAACTTCGTGGCTACGTCCCAGAGACGACGCATGCAGAGGAAGTGGATAGCGACGACCTACTGCCAGAGACAATGACCTCAGCTGCTCCCATAGGAGATACCTCAGAAGACCCCCAAGTTTATCTGGAAATGAGATGTCTCGACGGTATCCTGGGAGAACAAATCGAGGGCCACCAGTCCACCTTGCGGACTATATTCTGCAGTAGAGAAAAAAAAAAACTTTTCTACAACGCGAACTTTTGAACGGTTAACTATTTACTTTGTTTTTTTTGTAAGATGATAAGAGATGTAATGTTGTTATATCTTCTGTAGTTTGCTTGTATCTCCCCTGTTTGTTTTCTGCCTAGTAACAGTGATGTAAGATAGAGGAGGAGCTGTGGCAGGAGAAGGGGGAGCTGGGAAAGGGAAGAGATTCATTAAAGTATGGCCGCTCGACTGAGCAGTTCAGCATATCTGTGTGTGCTTCTGGATCTATCGTCATCTGCACTACAACACTACAGTGGGTATAATGCCTCCTCAGCTTCTCTGTGGTTACTGAAGCCCAGCCTGCATGCAGCTAGACCGGCCTCCTCTCTCCTCTGGTCCTCTCCCTCCTCCTGCGCGGTCCACGGATTACCCTGTCTAATCACTGCTGTGCTATTCTACACTGCGGTGTCTGGCTCCCTTTTGCTGGGTATGCAGGGGGACCAGGTGACTAAAGTCTCCATGGTGTGACGGGGTTTTCTGTAGTCTTGAAGTATTCCTGCAGGTGCGGACCCCCGAAGTCCGGTACTTCTTGGACGAACCTCCACCGGTTCCTCACTCCCTTGGCTCTGCTCCTTGCCTTTTTTCCCCACTCCTAGGCTTGGCTGGACGACAGAAGGGCCACTCCGGGTCACTGGTTCAGGCCTAACCGCGGCACTGATCACCAAGACGTATTCGCAGCTCTCCTAGCATCTGCACACTCTAACTCCTCCCCCAGCAGCAGTATTTATAGGGGATCTCACCTAAAGTCAGTGAGTTGAGCTCCCCCTACTGTGCCGGGGTGGAAGTTGTTGCATGTAGTAGATACCTGCTGTGAAAACCCAGCTGTGCATTAGGGAAGGCTGTGGCTACCTGCGTGAGCAGGGCGCCACATACCCAACCAAGGTAATATCAGTACTCCTGGACTGAGTATTTTTGTTCTGGAACAAAAGGGATAACAATAATTAACAACAATAATAATAACAACGTGTAACATATTTACAAAGTCTCAAAATATAAAAATTTACAAAAACCACTGAAAAAGATTGGAAAAATTGAAAACAGGTAAGTCCATACGGTGCTAGTCCATTCACTCAGGCTTTGAAAAAGAAAAGAAGTTGGTTAGGGAATGATATGGGGTTGTCCTAATTTTCTTACACCCATACATGTGGCAGAACTCTTGGAAGATCTCTGCTTTGAAAGCTGAACCTTGGTCTGTTAGGATTTATTCAGGATAACCTAATGGTCTGCAGAATACGTTTTGGAATGTTCTGGCAGCGGTGGCAGCTGTCAAATCTTTTACAGGGGCAATCATCAGGAACCTCGAGTAGTGGTCTACCATGGTCAACGCGTATGTGTAGCCAGATCTACTTGGAGTTAGTTTTACGTGGTCCAGGGCTACTATTTCCAGGGCTGCTTCGTCACTATAAGCTGGAGCGGTGCTTTCTGGCTCTGTAAGTCCTTTCTTCTAAGGCTGCAGGGTCCACAGTTCTTACACCACCTCTCAATGGATCCACGCATGCTGATTAAAAAAAAACTATCTTTCAGTAGCATTTCCAGCTTCTTCCATCCAAAATGACCAGTCTGGTTGTGGTAGGCGTTTAAGACCATCTGGACTTCTGGCTTTGGCAGGATGATTTGCCAGACCATCTCATGGGTCCTGGGGTTGATGTGCCTCCTGCACAGCTTCTCCTGGTAAATGAATAGCTTACTCCGCTCGCTCCACAGATGTTTGACTTCTGATTGGGGATTTTCTGGCAGCTTTGCTGACTCCTGGGTTATCACCTGCTTTACCAAACTGACAGCCGGGTCATTGTCTTGCACTTCCTTCCAACCGAAGTGGGGCAACGGGTTCACCATTCTTGCAGGAGGGTCTTTACAGTTTTGCTGGCACTGAGTTACTCATAATTGATGGAATGCAGGTAACTCCACTACTTCTAGCTTGTCTTCATCTACGCCCACGTCTGATGATGTATTCTGGACAAGGCATCCACGTTTCCATTCTGGTGCCCAGCCCGGTACTTGATGGTGAACTGATACTTGGACAATCTGGCCATCCATCTCTGCTCCATGGCTCCCAACTTTGCAGTCTCCAGGTGGGTCAGCGGATTGTTATCCATGTAGGCTGTAAACTTGCTAGACGCTAGGTAGTGTTTAAACCTTTCTGTGATGGCCCAGACCAAGGCCAGGAATTCCAGAATGAAGGAACTGTAGTTCTCTGGGCTCCTCTCTGTGGGGTGCAGCTTCCTACTGGCATAGGCGATCACCCTTTCTTTGCCCTCGTGCCTCTGAGAAAGAACGTCTCCTAGTCCCACATTGCTGGCATCTGTGTACAGCAGGAATGGCAGGTTGTAGTCCGGGTAAGCAAGGATTTCTTCACCTGTCAGGGCATCCTTAGTGATGGGCGAATCCTTAATTACTCGGACTCGCTTGACTCTAGCGAGTCCGAGCCCGGGACTCGCTACTCGTTGCGAGTCTAGCGAGTCCAATGTTAATGAATGGGGAAGCGAGTAATAGCGAGTAATGTGTGATCGCAGATGTGTGTCGGAAAGCGCTCGCATTGCCGTGTCAGAAGCCCCACTGGCAACTGTATTTTGCTGCTGTCTCCGAGGCCAAAGTCGCATGTGTTTGAGGCGAGGCAAGCGATTTTCTGCAGCAAACCCCATGCTTTGTGCAAACAGGAAATAAGCCGACTCGAGCTTCCTGGCTGGACGCGCAGAAAGTCACAGCGAGGAAGCATGGCTCCTGTCGACACCCTGCAATTAATTGCTCTGGTGGAGGCTCGGCCCCTGCTTTGGCTGCCCACTGACCCTGCGTATGGGGATAATGTCCAGCGGACTACGGCCTGGAGGGAGATCGCACAGAGCGTTTTCCCAACGTTTCATCGTTGTGGCCATGATGTGTAGAGCAATATGGGTGAGTTAAATGTGTTCACACGTTATATTGCATTTACCGTATATAGTCGTGTATAAGCCGACCCGTGTATAAGCCGACCCCCCTACTTTAGCCCCAAAAAAGTGGGAAACCATATTGACCGCCATCCTTGTATACAGCGGCTATCACTGTTAGACATCCCCCCAGCAGAGTATACAGCTCCACCTGCAGAGTATACAGGCCCCCCAGTGTGTATATATGCCACCGATATTAGGGTATACAGCCCCCCCGTGGGTACACAGGTCCCCCAGCACTGGGTATACATGGCCCCCAGTGCTTATACAGGGCCCTCATAGTAGGGTCTACAGCCCCCCCGTGTGTATACAAGACCCCAGCAGTGGGTATACAGGGCCCCCGTGGGTATACAGGGCCCCCATAGTAGGGTATACAGGGCCCTCAATGTGTTATAATGCGCCGTCGCATGGTTGCCTATATTTGGATGGGTTCACAATAGTACACTTAGTTTAAGGGCTGTTCCTCCTGGCTCTGAAGGCCAGGGGGTTGGGTGTATATAAATACCACTAATGAGCGGAGTCTGGTGCCCGCACTATTACATTCTCTATGCGTTGACATGTGCCCTGCCCCATTTGTGATTGTGGCCACGTGAGCTCAATGTCCGTAATGCTGTTGATGATGTTCCACACTGTCGTTTCCATGTGCCTTGTATACACATTTCACACACAACATGATTAAAATGTTATTGTTGATTTGTACACATACTTTTAGTGTTTCAAATGTTAAAGAGGTCTAAACCCGGTTTGAAATCATTTCACAGTTGACCACATTATGAAGCGATGGAGGAGCTGCCGCGACCAATTCAAGCGGCAACACCGGAGGATCATGGAGGGGGGCCCGGAAGCTGGTCACGGGATAATATATTGCCACTATGAACGGCTGTCATTTCTGTATGCCCGTATGCCAAGGTATGTGTCTGCCGCACTGTTGTTTACTATTATTGTTATTATTATTTATTTATATAGTGCCATTAGGTTCCATGGCACTTTACATGAGGATAAGGGTTAACGACAAAAAACAGTACATGAAGACAATCAGGTCATACAGGTACAAGAGGAGAGGACCCTGTCCACGAGGGCACACAATGTACGTATGAAGCTCTATAATGAGTGTGCTGGTTTACATACCCACACTGGGGTTTGTTTCTGCCATGGTGCAACACAATTCTATTACCTTTGGCAATGATCCAGGACATACACATTTATAGTCACATTGTGACGTTTGGACAAATAAGCAATGTTCTGCAGGGTGGTCAGACACAATGTTCCGTGACCTCACAATTAGCTATTATTGTTGGCATGTTTGTGGAACAAAGCCATGTTCTTCCCTGCAATGGCCTCTAAGGTGTGTGGCCCTGTCTGGTTTGCCTGTCATAAGCCTCATTTGTATCAGTTCCTAATGGCCTCGACTTGCATAAGGGCCACATACATCCCTACACATTTAGTTGTGGGTGATTTTTTTCGGCTAAATAACGTTGCAAGGATATACCCCTTTTGCACTAAACTGTTTGTACACCATCCCAGATTGCTGACACATTCACACACATTTCAGAACATACCCTGTATCACTACAAATATGTGTGGTTCAGTTTTCCCATGGGTTTATTTGGGGCTGCAAGGTGATGGTGTAGATATTAGGGCCCACATGTGAATTTTAGTTTTTTTGTCGTTAACTCATGGCCACATTACGAATCCTCCGGAAAACATAGCGTATTAATGCTGTATTAAATCAAACTAAAGAGGGCCATATTTTAAGTGCAACAGCCTTTTATGTCCAAGGTCCTTTAGGAAACCCGAGGTTTGTCCTTGCTGCTCCCGGTTTTTTGTTCGGCCCCGTTGGAATAACTAAAACTGTTCATCTGTGCATACCACCTTGTTTGGCACCAACGATGTGTGACCTGCTGCCCAAAAACAACCCCATACTCTATGTCCATTACAGTCGTTTCAAATCCCAAGCCATCTGTTTGGTGTGTTTTATTTACCAAGACATTCCTGATTAGCATACATGGCAGCAACAAGGAGTGTAGGCCACTAACGCCAAATGCTCATGTGTCACCTATGCTGCAGGACTCCATTTCCTGTCTTGCTCACCTGCCCTATAGATCTGGGTTATGTGCATTGAGACCAAGGCCGTCCACACTGTGTGTTTTTGTGTCCATCTGATGGCAAACAACCCTGAATAATGTGTTTGCCTCACAGTGTCAGGCTATAGCTTTGTCCACATAAAGTTTCCACAAAAAGTCTAAACAATAGTTGTGGCCACTAATATGTCTTCAAGTGACTACATAGCTGTCCTGCCTAAGTCAGGGCACAGTGTAATAGTGCAGACTAATTTTAAAATTTGTAATGTAATGGCAAAAAATCGTGGAGCAACACGACCCACACATACAATATAGTTTGAGGCATGAGCCAAAAATGTCATTAATTTATTTGCTGCAATTCCATCTTAAGGGCAACAATGAAAAGACACAGAATACACAGATACACTGAGTCAAAAAAGCGTGCACATGTTATGTTTGGCCTATGGTTTTGTTTCCAAACGCAACCCATTCACCAAATGTTTTTTATATTTACCCACAGAGCTGCTCACTTTCGGAGGTGGCGTTGGAACCCGCCACCACAGCTGCCTGAGGAGGGGAGGGAGGACCCTCAACCCCCACCAGATGAGGAGGAGGGAGTAGCACCACCACCACCACCACCACCGCCACCAACACCACCGCCGCCACCACCACCACCACCGCCACCAACACCGCCGCCACCACCACCACCACCTTTGGGGCCGCAGATACAAGAAGAGGAGGATGAAGGGCCACACCACCGCCCTCCAGTGCCGACTGCCAGCAGCAGTGTGGGGAGTCACTGGAACCCCAGCAGCCCTGCTCTGATCCCGGGGGCACCACAAGACCGCAGAGGACAGTGTAGTGCTGACTTTGCCCGCAGTCTCATACCGTTCTTGGATGACATTCCATTCGAGAGACGACTGCGGGCATGGTCAGCAATACACATTGTCCTCGATGCGTGTAGGCCCCCAAACCACCCTGGGCAGGTGTTTGATTTTTTAGAGGAGTGGTGGCTCAGCAGATCAAACATCCTGGACAGGGCCACACCCCGGGACAGGTATGTGGCGACCCAGAGGTGGTGTCCAACAATCAGGGGCCTACCAAGCCAAGGCCAACAGGCCCAGATGCCCCAGCCTACAGGCTTCCAACCACTGGGTGAGGTACTGCATGGGGCCCTGGACCTACTCAACGACCAGGGTGATGGTGCCACGTTACAGGCAAGCCCGGAGGATGCGGCAACCTACCACCAGCTGTAGACCCCTTTTTTTTTTTTGTTCCTGTGCATTGCACAATTTCTTTGTTATGTTATTATTTGTTTTTACAAAGTTTAAACCAAAAAAAAAAAAAAAAAAAAAAAAAAATTCTGACATCTTTGCCATTATGGCGAAATAATACCCAGTTGACAAAAACTGCTTTGTGTCTGTCTTTTTTCAGGGAATGGATGTGTAGGTTTTTTTTGTGGGTGGGCTTAAAGTCATCATCATTAGCAAGTACTTTACGGCCCGCATGGCGCATGAAGGCACCTTGGTT